>VZTN01032254.1:0-11329 GCA_013400515.1 Erpornis zantholeuca
AAATGTGCCATCCGGGTCGCCTTTGGCAACAGCTGAGGGGTTGTGGGTGATAAAGGGGCAGTCAATAGCTAACTCATGTAAGCACAGTTAGCTATCGGGAGACAGCAAATNTCAGAAAGACCCCCGAGGAAGAGGAGAGGCTTTCCTCGGTGCGACCACCGGGACACACAGGGCATGCGTGACCTGTATGCTAATGACATTTATGACTTCCGAGAAATAATTTGTATAACCACACCTGCCCCAAAGAATGTGATGAATATTCATAATTTAACCCATAAATACTGTGTTGTAGAGAGCGCCGGTGTGTGTCTGGAGGAGCGATCCCCACACACCCGGCGCGCCGAATAAAGCAAATACCCACTGCTCTGACTTTGTCTCTGAAGTGTTTCCTGGCCCGGTTTGGGGCGATTCATGGGGACTCAGTGAGGGAAGCAGGGAGGGAGGAGGAGCGAGGGTCTGCTCATGTTCCATTCTTATTATGTCTGGCTGTACGCTTAAAATAAATGCATGGATCGATGGTCATCGGGGATAGCTTTTCAGATGAGAAAATATTCTATCAATTTTTGGTAGCACAGATCCCGTTTGACAACATAGGTTTGGGAATCCTGCCCATGTGAGAGATCCGAAAATCAGGTGTTTTACAGTTTGATATTTTGAAACCTGGGTCATTTTGATATTTTGGAACTTGACGTTCCGGTATTTTGAAATGGAATTATTTTGGTATTGCTGAACTTGCTATTCTGGGATTTTGAAACTGTGTTACTTTGGTATTTTGGAACTTGGGTTGGGTTAAAATTCTGGTATTTTACATCTGAGATTTTGAAACCTGGTTTTCTTTGGTTTTTCGAAATTTGGGGTTCTATTATTTTGAAACTAGGTTATTCTGGTCTTTTGGAACTGGGTTACTTTGGTATTACACCACAGCTGCCGATGCAGCCTGGACCGATGCCGCTAAAGCGGACTGGCCAATAATCTCAGATATGCGAGGCACGCGTGCGTGCTGTGCGCGAAAAGAGGCCTGCGTGAGGGGCGCTAGGTCGATAAGCGGGGACGCTCGAGACCCAGATGGGGGCACCTGAAGCGCACGATACTTGGCTACTCGGGCAAAAAGAGCTACGAGACGCGAGGAAGGCCCGTGACGCGGCAGACGGACGTTTAGCGGCGCACCCGCCGATCCTCTCCGGTGGGTCCCGCCGCATCCCCGGCGCTCTCGCGCATGCGCACCGGGACCGGACGCGCTGTGACGCCGATGCCGGAAGCGCCTCCCCGCGATCGCCGCCCGAAGCTCCCGCGGGCGCTCGGTGTCCGTGCCGGCCATGAGCAAGCGCAAAGCTCCCCAGGAGAGCCCCAACGAGGGCATCACCGACTTCCTCACCGGTAGGTGTGTGCGCTCGGTCGGTTCCGTGGGTGGGAAGGGAAGGACCGCGGACCGGCTGCTCTCATCGCGGTTCTCCCGCAGAACTGGCCAACTACGAGCGCAACGTGAACCGGGCCATTCACAAGTACAACGCGTACAGGTACCGCCTCCCTCCCGCCTCGCGGCCGTCCCGGGGCCCGACCCGTTCGGGCGCTGACCGGCACTGTTCCGCAGGAAAGCGGCCTCGGTCATTTCTCGGTATCCGAGCAAGATACGGAGCGGGGCCGAAGCCAAGAAGCTGGTAGGTGCTCGCGCCCGGGTTGCCGGCGGGAAGATCCGGGGCAGCCGGAGCGGGGACGCGGTCCCGGAGCTTCCTGGGAAGCGTGGGGGCAGCCCCGGTTCTGCCAGCGCCTCTTTCCGGTACCCGAGTCGGAGTTCGGGGACGGGGGCGAGGTGTGGCCGCTGTGGAGGTTTGAGAGCTGGAAATGGGCATCCCATCTGAGTCTCTGCCCGTAAAAATATCTTTCCCCTTCGCTCTTTTTCTCCTTTGTTAACTCGGAGATCTCGAGCGGTAAGAATCAAAGCCTCGTTCGGAATTAGCGCTTCGGGGAAACCCACTGCAGCCCTTGAATTACACCGTTTATGCCGTTTGTATTGTACCTTCGAATTCTTATGCTCTTTTATGGTCCGATACTTTATTGTGGTCTCGGGTGCCCCACAGTTCTTTCTGGACTCTAAATTCTAGGGAGCTTTTCTTGATACCCCCCATATAATGACTCGAAGTGATTTTGAAGTGAACTCGTTTGTGCTTGCCCCACAATATTTAGGATGGAGTAGGCGCTAAAATAGCTGAGAAGATAGACGAGTTCCTATCCACTGGAAAACTACGCAAATTAGAAAAGGTGCGTTTCTCTCCCTCGTTCCGTGCTTCTCGATAGTTGGTTTTCTGGATAACTTGCAAAGTAGCCCGCTTGCTTTGCACATTTCTGGCGTTGTCCCCGGAGAGCCTTAGGAACGGTGAACGCAGAGTGTACGGTAAGTAGAAATCGAGGGTTGAGAAGCTCGGCCAAAGCCTCTGTCTGTTTATTAAAATACGCTAGCTTACGTAATCAGCAGGTCCTCTGTCAGAAGCGGAATTCTGTCTCCGGAAGGCTACGGAGCTTTGCGCTTTTGGCCTGCCGTTCCCCTTAGCGTGGATAGTCGGGTGGTTTTCGGGCCGGTTGCGCGTGGCATTATCGCGATACGCCGTACTACCCTCGGTACTGTTTTGCAGCGAGTTATAGCGAACCTCCGAACTGGAACCTGACTAAGCTGTTTTGTCTTCTCGAGGCTTTTTGTTTGTTTGTTGCAAATTGAGCAAAGAAAGATTTGGGTTGTGTTGTTTGGTTTTTGTAGATTCGACAAGATGATACAAGTGCTTCTATCAATCTCCTGACACGAGTCACTGGCATCGGGTAAAAGTTTCTTGGGGTGTTCTTTGTTTTTTTTTTCTCCTTCTGTTCATTTGATAGACTTATAAGCCGAATTTGGGCAATTGCAAATAGCAAAGAGAACAAGCCTGAGCTGATGACGTAATGCCCACGCCGACACGCCTTAGTTGCAATTACAGGATCAACCGAGACAAAAGGGTATAGAATCGTCAGTTACGGACTTTATGGTGCGGGAGCGGAAGTGGGAAGCTCCTGTGTGCGAGCTGAGAGGGGAAGGAGAGAGATGCCGGTCGAGAATGGAACCGTGAAAGTCCGACAAAAGTGGGAGCAAGAATCTGGCCTTGGGGTTTTTGTAAAAGAAGCAGAGCCTCGAAGTGGGCAACAAAACAAAAACAAGCAAACAAAAAAGCCCATCGGGATTCTGCTGAGGTGTTATCATGCATTTGGTATTATTGTCTGAAGCAATATTGCCTCTTTGGTGTGATTTACTTAATTTTTTTACAAATATACGTTGCCATATTGTTACCTCAATGCTAAAAACGTGCAGGCCGAGCTTTGGATCTCTGCTGACCAAAAGCGTAAGCTGAAAATGAGTACGCTGAAAAGATGTAAGCATCACGAGCAACCTCAGTCTTGGCCTTTAAGAACCGAGACAGTTATAAAGAATTCTAATGTCCCGTTCGGCATTGTAAGATTCTTACTGTTCCTGATGCTAGATTGTCTTGTCTCTTTGCAGTCCCGCTGCTGCTAGGAAGTTTGTCGAGGAAGGAATTAAGACTTTAGAAGGTAAGGGTAAATTTGGGGGCTGTTCACACTCTGGTAATCTTTTTTTCTGTCGAGCTGCCTCTTTTGCGGTGGTACTGTGGTAGCATATACGCTCTAGGCTTTGAGGGTGGCTTGTAAGATGCTAAAGCTAGTATGCGGGCTTAAGGCATTACGTACGCATCCAAAGTAAAGTACGTGGGGGTTACGCCGAAGGTAACGAGGACTCGGGCTCTTTGGTGATCTATTAAGTCTTTATCGGAAGTGCTCCATGCGTTCGTGATTATCATATCAGCTGTCGTGCAGACAGTTTGAAATTCCCTACTTCGAGGTCATACTCTCCTTTCGTATTCTTTGCTCACGTTGCCTCGGCATCGGCAGAAACTTACCGTAAGGTTTTTAGTCCTCGGTTAACTGTTTTGTTTGGGGGTTTTCCTTCTAGATCTGAGAAAAGTTGAGCACAAGCTGACCCATCACCAGCAAATTGGGTTGAAGTAAGCTTCCTTGGGTACAAGTGCTTGGCGTTTTTAATGACTCCTTCAAACACCGGGACGTAATGTAAGGTTACGCAGGCTGAGTAAGGTTCTCTTCTCTCTGTGCTCTACATACTTTTCAGCAGTTATTTAGAGCTTTTGTTTCACTGGGGTCGAAAGGCTTAGTCTCCGTTCAGAAGGAAGTTAATATCTAGTGACTTCCTCAGTTAGCTCATGGAGAATCACTTTAGCAAGGTGGTGGTGTTTCTTCACAATCTGCATAGGAGGGCCCGGGCTATTTTTTTATGTGCTGCGGACAAGGTAAGACCTTCGCGTGTCTGAACTTGAGAATGCCGTGCAGAATGTGCGTTTGTCCCTCGGTATTTGTCGGCTCGAATGCTGCTTGGGGAGCGTCTGTTCCGGGAGAACTATAGTCGTGTTCGTCAGAAGCCGCAAGTGAACCAAATATGCCAAATGGTGTTTCACCTGGCCTCTTTTTCTCCTCAGTCAAGCAGCACGCTGACGATCTGATTTTTACAGCGGAAGGCGAACGTATCAGAAGCCGTATTTGAATCGGGAGGTTCCGTTTAGCCGTTTCCGACGCAACTGCCCCCTGACTGTGGGCGAGGGACCTGTTCCTCCTGTTCCACTCAGCTGGTGGGCTGAGTTTTGTTAGGAACCTTCTGTATTTTCAGAGGGCTATGTAAATGTTAAGCAGTCGGTTACATGGGAATGCTACTCCCGCCTCATGGCAGCTCTTCGTACAGTGTGGAAATACTGAAACCACGTTCTGAGCGTTGCCAAACTCGCAGTTGTGAGTTCGTAGTGTTGCCCCGTGAGATGTTTTCTAAAACGTTTGATGAGGGTCAGGAGCTTTTTGTGATGTGACAGTAGCGCAAGATGGTATTCTTTCCTCCGATACGCGTATCATTTACTAAAATTTTAAGATGCTGCCCCTGCCGCTTTTTGAGATGCTTTTATTTTTATATTTGTTGTAGGTATTTTGAAGATTTTGAGAAAAGAATCCCAAGGGAAGAAATGCTGCAAATGCAGGTAAGAATCTCTTTGTTAAGAACGTGAGGTACTGACGGCCAGTGAACGACTGACCTCTCTAAACACGCTTCTTTCCTTTTTACATAGGAAATTGTGCTGAAAGAGATAAAGAAGCTGGACCCGAACTATATCGCTACGGTCTGCGGCAGTTTTAGGCGAGGTTGGTACTCTGTGATCTTGTTGTCCTTATTTTGGGATAACGAGCGAGACGAGTTACTATGTACGTTGTTCTTCTTGAGAGAGTCGATGCTGGCCTTTCCTGTTAGTATTGTCTGGACTAGCTAGTTCAGTGATGAGACACGTGCATAAATCCACACTTTCCCCCGTAAAGAGTGGGATGTTGTAACGTGAATCGTTTGCTTTGTTTTTACGTTAACAACGTTCGCGCTTTGTTGCTGTGGAGTACAGCAAGAAAGTCTTGGATATTTTTTAGGTAGGGGGAATATAAACTTTTTGATGAAAGAATGAGATTCTTTTACTTGAAGATTTTTTTGTTTTTACTAATATCTCAAATAGTGACCATTTTCTGCTAGAAGAACATGATTACAAGAAGAGGTAAGATGGATGCTCACCATCATTAGTATACTTTGCCATACAGAGAAGGATTTTTCTTCGCTTCTCTCTCGCCTAGGTGCGGAGTCAAGCGGCGATATGGACGTTCTCTTAACCCATCCCAGTTTCACATCCGAATCATCCAAACAGGTGCGTTTCTCAGATGCCGCGGATCACCGTACATTGTGATACGTACGTTGCGTGTAGTCTCAGACTTGCGTTGCAGCTTTTTGTGGCTTTGTATTTACTGTGGTATTAAACTCCTCTCTTGGATCACCGTGTTTATTTGGAGGAGTTACGATTACGTCTCAAGTCCGTGTATTACGTTGTGTTTCTCTTGCAGACCTAGTCGATATGCTTGTTTTTACCCTGCAGTCCTTCCTCTTCCTGTCACACACATTCCCCCACCCCCTTGAATTCGAGCGCTTTTTATAATGCAGGCCTAGCATTTTTTAGCTGGATTAAAGGTAGACTGGGTGTCTCTTTATGTAGCCCTAATCATTTAGATGCTAGGAAACTGTCATGCTGCCCTTGTAATCTTTTGGGACTAACTCTGAAGTGGTATTAGTGACTGTTTTTTTTCTTTTGTTGCTTCTATAGGTTCATTGTTTAAAAGCTGAATTAGATTTGTAATTTCCAATTAAAGGCAATCTCACGTGGGGGTATCGGTGGAAATTGTTTTTATGTTGCTCAACTGTAATTTTACTAGCTTTTTCCCAGTATTATTGTTCCGGTTTTTTCCGTTTGGGTCAAATTTCATGTAGAATGGTACATATAATTATGATGATGTCCTGTACTTGTACGAGCCTCTGCTAGGAAATAGGTAAGATATTCTTGTTATTAGTGAAGTAATTTCTTCTTCGTTATCGTTGTTCCTAGTCAAAACTTCTGCGTCAGGTTGTAGAACAACTGGAAAAAGTCCACTTTGTCACAGATATGCTGTCTAAAGGTGACACAAAATTCATGGTAAGGGTTTTTTTGGTAGTGAAGGATGTTGTTGGGGGGATTACTTTCCCTGTCAGAAGCTAGGATGAACATGAGCTCTATCGCTTAGACTGCTGGAATCGGGGGTGGGGTGGTGCGTGCTTGTTTGTTTAATTCTCCCCCTTGCATCTCATAAGAACTTCCCACAGTTAACTCTTGGGTGATGCCTTACGGTAAGATTTCAGTATTAGAAAGCGTACAGATATTTGTGTAGTTCTGAACACCGCTGACATAACCTTCGTCACGTAATGTCAATTATGTCTATATTGCTAGATGTTTCCTGGAACCTCAGCACGTTACTTCTTCGGTTGCACCGGTGACCGCTTCCGTAACTCTTTCCTCGGGATCTTGGAAACATTTAGTTTTGATTTCGGAGCTATTTTTACCCAATTTTGTCTAATACATAATGTACTTTTGTCTCCTTTTGTGTCAGTTTTGCTGCAGAACAGACTTAATGGATAAGATGCTAGACTTAGGGATTATGTGGGATGCCTAAAGCAAGTAATGAATTACGAGAACATTAGTTTTCTTAGATCCCGTGCTGACAGCACGGGGGTTTTTTTTCTTTTCTTAACCTGACCGTATGCGTACGTACTGAAAGGCCCGATCGTAATTAGGATGGGGAAATGAGGAATCCTGTGATCCTTCCTGGCGCAATAAACTTTTAAGAAGCAGTTATATGCTGCATCGAACAGCGGTTCTCGTAACGCTGTAAAATAGCGATTCGCTGTATTCTGATACCTGGCTGTTCTGGCAAAGTATTTATTCAATTCAGCAGGGATTGATCTTTGCTTTCCAGGATGAGTGAGGATTATTTAGAGGTTGTTTAAGGACGGGGAGGTAAAGATGGTTCTCAAATCCATTTAATTTCATTTGAATTTCTCGCTTGCTTTACTTCCTCACAGGGTGTCTGTCAGCTGCCAGATAAAGAAGATGGAACGGCCTATCCACATAGGAGAATTGATATCCGGTACACGCATTGAAAACCCCCGCCCCAACCCTAGTTTAACCGTCTGCCGCAGAGCAGGCATTCGCATCAATTTTTGCGTCCGAATCTCTACTTCCGTGTTTGGAACGTTACGTTTACTGGGTTTCTAGTGCCTTTGCAATGTGGCAGGTGCTGGACAACTGCCAGTAACTACAACAGGTTATTAGCAATAATGCTGTGTTTCAAATTGTGATATTCTGTTCAGATTCAGAATTGTGCCCTCTTTTATCACCCCGCTTTGACACTGCTTCTTGGCAGGAGTGCAAGCACCGTAACCAGGTAGTGGCCGAACACCGGTAACTTCCGGGTAAGGGTAGATATGCTCAATGTCTCTTTGATGAGCTTTCACTTGGAGTTCCTTTCACTCTTGCATCTGGCTTATGTGAAAATTAAATGTACAGAGTTGTAGAATGTATGCACGTAAATACAAAGTAAACCTACGAGTGTCTGAATGACTGAATTCTAGATGGCTTGTAACTTCTTCGTTGTATATTTGTTCTAAGTCTGCACTTCCATTTTTTATTCTAGGCTTATCCCGAAAGATCAGTATTACTGCGGCGTACTGTATTTCACAGGAAGCGATATATTCAATAAGAACATGAGAACTCACGCTCTGGAAATGGGCTTCACAATCAATGAATATACCATACGTCGTTTGGGTGTTACCGGTCAGTCCAGGCCTTCGCACGGAGTATTCTTTCTAGTTACTCGCTTCGTGCCATCTCTTTCATTCGGTTGCAGTGTTTTAGAAATACTTCCGATAAATGCTATAGTTCGTGAAATTTTTCACGGTGTCCTTTTTGGTATTGGGCACTGTTACGGCAAGAAGGGGCGGCCTGCTTACATACGGGCAGCTCTGTGGCGCAAAGTTACCTCTTTGGGCCACCCGATCTACTTAAAGTGTTTGTAATTGCATGTGGGTACACAGAGTTACCTCTCCTCCGAAACAAAGCAACTGAAGAACGCGACATACCCCGTGAAAAGAGCGCGAAACCGAGTACGTGCCGTGCGTGACGCAGAAAAAATTTTTAAGTCGGCAAGACTTACTTATTTAACTGCATAACCACATGGCCCCAAAGTTAATTCGTTACCTTATTTCCTTTGACCCTAGTAAGAATCAGTATGTAAACATTAGGAAAAGTTCACAGAGGGTGGGGTTTTTTAGGTCTTACCTACAGCAGTTTTCTCTTAATCTTACGGTGCATTTGGCATTTCTGAACGGTAAGCGCTTTCCGCCTCTCAAACGGCCTGTGTAATTTGCTTGCAGGAGTTGCTGGAGAGGCCCTGCCGGTAGAATGTGAAAAAGACATCTTTGACTATATCCAGTGGAAATACCGAGAGCCAAAGGATCGGAGTGAATAACTAACTGCTTGTCTAGGTTTGTAGCCTAGAGAGATGTTTTCATAGCTTCTGAATGTGTGAAAATGCATAGTCTTACTTTGGACGTCACTGGAAAAACTGCGTATTACTGATGTTTAAAGCAAGTCCGTGGCACTCGTACAGAATGTGTAGCGAAGATAAATCCCGTGAGATTTCATTTTCATATAGTCACAGAATAATTTGGATCTGTAGGGACCCCTAAATGTCACATAGTGCAGTTACACTGCCATAAGCTGGGCCGTCTTTGACTAGATAAGATTGCTTAGAGCCCAGTCCGATCTGACCTCGAATGTTTCTAGGGATGGGGCATCCAGCATCTCTCTTTGTGTCTTATATATGAAGAAGTGAGCTGCATCATGAAGTACTCCTAAAGAGTACCATTTTCATCTACCGTCTCTATCTCCTCATACCTGTGTTAAGTGTCTCGGTGCAGTGCCGAAGCTCACGACGGGTTGTTTCCGCGTCTTCTGAAATCTTTCAATAGGGGTCATACGCTGAGGCGGCCGTTCTCCTGTTGGGCATGACCTATGAATTTTGTTACTAGATATGTTGTAGTGCTGTTGATTGCAGCCCTCTGGGTTTCGTTCAACTCGTTCAGCTTGGTCCGATTAATTAACGCGCTGCTACCGCGCCTGTAAATTCAATCCGCCCTTTTTTATATGCAAACCTTTATATGTCAGATCTTATTTTATACTCCCCTTTAATTGTTGGGCAAGGCAATGAGTATTTTGAGTGTGAGAAGAGGTCTCTTCAAGAATGCATTACTAGTTTTATTTAGGACAGGGATTCCGTTGGTCAACTTAAAACTTTTCAAAGTAGTAAACTACTAGCTTCCGTGTGTTACAGAGCACCAGTGTGGAATGTATTGCCGCTACTGTATTTGAATACCTTGTGGCAGTAAGGCAACCGTATGACAGAAGGGCAAGCTTGAAAAGATAAGACTATTTTGTACATAGTCAAATTGACTATTGCTGACTATATAACACTTCTCTTGGTTTCTTAAGGCTTAGGTTCTTTATCGGTGCCTGTGAGGGCAGAGAGGATTATGTATTATCAGGCTACTTAACCTGACCTGAATCGTGAAACGGACATAATACTATTTCTTATTTTTATCTGACCGAAGCCTGCAGAGCAACTACATTTTTAACTTGTTCTTATGCAAGGGAAGAGTTGATCGATCTTAGTAATGTAGATTATAGGCTGATGCTCTTACTTATCCCTGTATTTTCTTCCATTTTTCTTGTTGGGAATTTTAATTATCTTCTGGGAACATTCCCCAGTGCTAATGCATGTGGTAATATGTAAGGTAACTAGAAGTTAAGTTGCTACTATGTGAAGTATTTTGATGCCTCATTGTAAAATAAATATATAGCTGATACATACAGTATTTTCAGTTGTCAGTCGGAATAAACCAATGGAATATTCTATCATGAATGTGTAATGTCATTTGATTATTATTTTATTAGCTGTAATTTTAGGAGACCGAAAAGCACAAACACGGGTTTACCGAATTTACAAACGTTTCCTGGGCGGCGCACAGCATTATGCCGATGCATTCTCCATTGTCTTCAATAGGTGGTAGCCCAGGAGACTAATTTGTCTTGGGCCTTGGGACAGAATTTGTTGGCTTTGCAGTCTCTCTCCGTAATACTGTGAATTCTTCTACGTGAAAAAAAAATAAATAAATAAAGGCTTCTTCTGGTAGCCGTGGGAGGCAATAGCTGTGGACCTTGTGCTTATCACAGGGAATCTGTGTAATTGGGTACGTACTATACTCTTGTTTGAGCGCATAGACGATGTTATTTATGTGCAGAATAACAGCTGGGCTTTGTCAACAATACTGGCTGCACCATTCTGTCAGTGTTCGGTTTTGTCCCGGTTGCCAAATCTTGCTTTAAGATTGGGTGGGCCTGTCTCCTTTCTTTTATTCAGAGCTATAGTGGCCCTTACTAAGGGGTTCGTCTGAGCGGTAGTTCAAAACGGGGCTGACAATGGGTTAAGGATGTTTGTTGGTAAGGTGTTAAGTAAAGGGTTTGAAAGGAGCTTTAGTACCCGCGGGAGTCTCATACCGATTCTGACAGGGATCAGTATGAGTGGGTGAGGCAGGGCTGCCGTGCAACTCCGTGGGCGCGGGGCCTGCGGCATCGAATACCTCCGCAGGCCTCCTCCGACCCTCCCAAGCACGACTTTGTACTGGCCGCCGAGACCGGAGACGGCTCCGGCTGCAGTGCCGCCTTTCGTCGCACCGGCAGGAGGCCGAGGCGCGTTCCTGGGCGCGTTCCCGCGACGCCGCCATGCCTTGACCACGCGCGGGGCGGAGCGGGGTCGCGCGGCCACAGCCGGCACAGGT
>VZTN01032254.1:11603-51230 GCA_013400515.1 Erpornis zantholeuca
TGCTGCCGCTCCGGCTCCGCCGCCGAAGGTGCGTGACGGTGGTCATGGGTAAGGCCCCGCCGCATCCGTCAGGAGACGTGAAATCGGCCTCACGGTTATCTTTAGTTCTTGTGCGAGTTTTCGGGGGGGAGGGGGGTGTTTAGGGTTTTTTTTTTGTTTGGGTTTGTTTGGCTTTGGGTTTTCTTACACTTATTCCATAGCCAGGTGCGTGCGTTCTCGTGTTTCTTTTCCCACTTCACGTTGTGTTTTGTCGGTTGTTGCCATTGCATCCGGTTGATTCAAATTTAATGTTAAGAGTTGTGGAACTCTGAGCTCAATTCCTCTAGACAATTCCGTTGTGCAAGTAGAACCACTTGTTGTTAGCAAAGAATTTGTGTTTCGGTATGGGCCAACCTCGAGGATCTTTTTTTTTTAACACTGTTTAAATGCTCGCATAAAATTTAACGTACCCATTTAAACACACAGAACACAGAAAATGTAGCTACGTAGCATAAAGAGAGAAGACACCTCAGGAGAGTGAACAGGCTCACAATTTTCAAGATTTCTCAATAGCCTTATTAAAATGAGGTGTAAACGCAACAGGTTGTCACCCAAACAGGTGAGATTTAGGTTGAGAAGCACCCGAACGGGATGGTAAGGTCCTCCTTTACTTCAGGTGTTTTCAGCGAAGCTGCTGTGGAGAGCCCCAAAAGTACTCAGCGCTGTCGTCATTTGTCTCTTTAAAGCCCGTACCCGTTGTGCAGGGAGGCGGAAAGACTCGAGACACGCTCGAGACCACTCGAGCTGGCAAAGCGTGAAAGGGGTAGAGGGATGGCATGTTTTCAGAAACTGGAGTGAGGGGTTATTATTTAACCTCTGGTTTGATGTAAAAAAGAGGTTTCCTACTTCTTTACCGTGGACTTTCTGATGCAAAGTCCCTAAATTGTGGTAACTAACAAAATGTATCATCTAAGCTGGGATCTTACATGCCCTCCTTTTGAGCTTTGACCTCCAATGTAGTGGTAACAGTATTAGGAAATGTACCCACACTAGCAAATTCAGTTTTTGCTGCTCTGTGTGTGCAGCGCAGAAATACTCACTGATGGCTACTGGACAGTGTACCGAGATCTCTTTTATATTTTTCACATCTCTGAAGAAGCTTTCTGTGAAGTCACAAGCGCAGATGGAAGCGAAACCTGTTTTCCTTTGGGATTGTTAAGTGCTGACATCGTTTGCCGCTTGGGATCCCTTTCGGAACGGGTCCCGTCACAAAAGTGATGTTTCCTCATTATCAGAATGGCAATAAGGCTCCCGTGAGTTCTTTTTGCAACGTAAGACTGTGAGGCTGGCATACATAGTTGAATGTAATACCTGGGGTTCAGCGATTCTAAAGAATGGTTGACTTTTGTAACTTCCATGAATCAAAGCTTGTTTTTGACAAAGCGCCAATGGTGCAAGGATGACTTTGATGAACGTTCTTCAAAGATCTGACAGTTCCGTATTGGCAATGTACTTGATATAAATGAGGAGGCTAATAAGCCTGGTAATTGCCAATGAGAATTTTATTCGTTCGTTGATAGGGACTGAGCAAGTGGCAGCCGGGCACGGGAGGTTCACGTTCCCTCCGACACGCGTGCTCGCTCTCAGTTTCTTCCGTCTTTTTATACAGTATCCGAGAAAAGCCTCCCTCCCCGTTTCTATTTCCCCGAGTATAGTTTCGCTTCTCGGTTATGACTGGCAGTTTCGTTTCCCCGGTTTGAAGCATGGCCGTGTTTTTCGTAAGCATCTTTTCCCTGTTTTGATGTGCGTGGCAACTGCACTTTAGCATTTCTGGGGGTTGCGGAGCTGTACCACGCCTGCGCCGTAGCGTCTGTGCCAGCGCTGAGGTAGTTCAGTGGTTGTAGGGTCCCATGTATTGGTCTTTAGGCATAAGACCTCCTCTCTTCTTTGTGTGTTTTTTACAGTACATACTGGCTATATACATATACAGTTTATTGTTGTTAAAGCAAGATACAACTATTCACTAGCTCATCTAATGACATTTGTGTTATCCCGTAAGTTTCGTGAATACACAGTGCCTTTTACTAATCCTATACTTTAGGCAAGCAGCCTGGTTACATTATGGCTAATAATTCGTAATAAAAATCCTCATCTTTTCCTGTCTCATTTCCATGCTTGATTTCAATCCCATTCCAGTTTATAATGATCCCAGGGTATGTTCCTACAATGACACGCATCACTATATGACATCTCGCATACTCGTGGACATTTATAAATGCTTTGGGGTATAGTTTAGATTTTATGCCGTTCCAGCTAAGAGTCTTACAGCTTCCCATATGTTTCAGATCCAATGGCTGTCCCACCATCGTACAGTGACTTGGGAAAGGCTGCTAGGGATGTATTCAACAAGGGATATGGTAAGTAAGACGATGACGGTTTGATCGCCTTTCATATTTTTTCCTTAGGCATCTTGAAAATGCCGGGAAGAACACGAGTACCTCAGAGATTCCCTAACGCCTTATGGCAGAAAATCAGCTGAGGCCTAGAGCATCTAGCCCCTTTTGATTCTGAAGTTTGGATATGCTTTAGGAAAGTACTGCAGTGGCAAAGAGTTCGAGGGGAAGGTTGCTAGTTTGACCTTAAGATGCGCTCCAGAGCAGTCTCTAAAAAACGCTGCATCCTTTTATGACCTTCTGATTTTTCTATTTAGAGTCATGAAATCGGGGATACCGATACCGAATGCCGTAGGAGACGATATGTGGCAATAAATGGGTTCCTGAGGCAGAGTGATCTTTAAGTTAATCGGAATAGCCTATTGTTAAAGCTGGAGTGCAAATATTTTCACAGTATTTGCATCTCTCCCTTTTCTGGAAACAGTACTAGAAAGTGCTGATTTTCAAAAATCTGATTTTGTGCATAATAAAGATTTCATTTGTATCCCAAATCCATATGCTGCACAAAACTAAAACACCCTGTGGTCTGGCCTCTCCCCCCCTGGAGTTCAGGCTTTGCTGAAAATCAACTCGAGTTCCCTGCTTTAGCGTCAGTAACTTCAAGCTTTTCTGCTTTGTGCAAGGGCCAGGTATTTCCCTAGATTCAGAGCAGATGGAAAAGCAAGAAAGCAATAGTGGTTCTGTATATGGCACTGACTGAAATAAGTTGAAACATATGTTTTTTGGAGTAGGGGAAAAGAAAAATTTCCTGCCCTGCAATCAGAAATACAAGTATAAATGAAGTAAATCAGAAGACATGGTTAACTGTGTTGATGGGTCCCAGACTGTAGGTAGCTATAGAAGGTGGAGGTACTTGATGATTGGCATCTGTTATGACTATAAATTATGAGGCCGCTTACTCTGAGTTGTCAGAATTCCTTCGGTCGTTCTTCTCATAATCGTTGTAACCCTCGGTATGATCGACAACCGTTTAAACATGAACACGGGCTGTTTTGGGTCTGTGTACCCTACCTGGCATACATTGGGTATGTTGGAAATAAGCCTTGTTTGTATCTTGCAGTGAAACGGGTGCTGTATGCTATTTTATTTTCAGGATTTGGAATGGTCAAGTTGGAGTTGAAGACCAAGTCTTCCAGCGGGGTGGTAAGTATTGGGGGCTTTCAACATCACCAGCATGGCAAAGGAAGGACAAATTCCTGAACTTGTAACAGCCGGTAACTTGCTAGCAGGTGTTGCTTCTTTCATTCCTCATTTTAAAACTCGTGGCTGGCTGAGATATTGCTACGATAGTACGTAGCTGATGTAGCAGTCCTTTTTTTCCCGTGGCATGCAAGAATTTTTACGCCTCTTGTTCTTACTTTCCTCCCCGTTCCCGTTGACTCATCCCAAATGTGAGTTTCTTCACCTTACGTAGCTCTCATTTCCACTTACGAATGCAATTGAGTTTCCCTGCTGTTTCTGGTTTCAATAGGATTTTTAGTCTGAAGAGACTTTTATCCAAAAGGTCAAGGGGCAAATAAGGATCAGAGTTTAACTTAACTGCATTTTCACTCATTTCCACTGTGCTTAAAATTCAAGACTTAATTAAAACTGAAAACAGTCCTTCTGTGGTACCCTATATGTAGAATTTGAGATTTTAAGTAAGCTTTAGCATTCTAAGTAACAAGAGTATTCTGTTGGTCCCCGTTTTACTGGTGGAGAATTGGAGCTTCCTTGCAATTTCACAGGAGGGCTGGCAAAACCAGGAATGGGCATCATAATTTTGATCTTTAACCACAAGCATATATTGTTTACTAGACGATATTTCCCTTACGCTGACTCTGAGTTCTCCACGTCTTACCACTCAATGCTGTTCTGATTGGTGAGATGAGCTGCTTTTCAGCCTACTTCATGACCATATTTGCCTTAGCTCCCTCCTTTTCTCGTATTATTACCCTGCAAACGGTATGAGTCCTTTCTTTTGTATTACTTTATTCTGTCTCAGTTGAGCTTTCGATGATTACTCGTGTTGGGCACAAGGACCTAGAGACATACCTAGAGTAGTACGTGGTCTCCATACTATGGCTGCCTCCGCTTACTTCTTACTTACGTCTCTTGATAGGTAGTTTTCCTGTCTGGAAACTTTCCAGGCTGGAAGTTTTGATTCTCAGATGATATGCTAACAGTTAATTATGCTGTCTTCTGTTTGTGATGGAACATGAACAACTGTAATAAGTTCTAAAATGGGCTTTTTCTTTTCCATGCAATTTTCATTGGATGTTTATCCAGTTGGTAAGAATAGTGACTGTTTTGACACGTTGGCTCTTTATCGCTTTGTCCGGCAAGGCTTTTCTGTGCTGCGTACTGTCATTTGTAAACTGTTGAATTGTTTTTAGTCGTGTTATTATTCACGCCGTGCAGTTTGACTGTGTCCTTAGCTCTGAATCTGCTGTATGATCCACGTACGTAAAGCCATTTGCAATCTTTGTCCAACGATCTACAATAAGAAGACCATAAAAATGGCAAGAGGAAAACAAGATAGATACGGTATTGGTACAGTTGCTGTCGCTTCAGGTTTTGAGCTCGTTAGTGTTTCGGATGAGGATTCTGATAGAACAAAATAGAGTTTTGGGGACGGAGATGAAGTTAGGAACAAAGCACAAGATCTAATTTATACACGGATACTAATAGTACCTCTGACTGTTACGACACGAACATTTGGGTGTTTTTCCCGTGGACTTGGAAAACAACGGTGATACCCGTAGACTTAGAAAACCAAAGTGATAATGTCTGTTGATTGTAATTGTTTCATAGATTGCAAGTGGTTTTGCCTGCTAAGTGCGTGGCATTCCTGTAGATGCCAGGCACCGTGAACTAGAACGACAGTGAGTAGCTAAGCTTAACTGCTGATGCAGACTGGAATGTGACATGGAGCCAGAATGAGTTTGATTTTTCAGCTACAAAAAACTCAAGAAATGATGGTTTGGTGAGATGTTCTGGTTTGCAGAGATAAAGACTGATGGCAGCAGGCTTTGGATTCTGTGGCTTCTGCTTCCAGAAGCAGATTGAGTCCTTGATGCCTGACAGAATGCTTTGGCTTTCAATTGTACGACAATGCAGGGTTTGCTACTTCCTTCAGCTTTGAGACAAGCGTTTACAATCTGTCCTTTGCTTGATCTAAGAAATAAACCAAGCTTTTTTAATCAGTTAACCTGCTCTAAGATTAGAAGAAAGTTACTTCTGAATTCTGGTGCAGGTTTGAGTTGTCTTTACACTGAATTTGTGGAAGTGACGTTAGGACGCCATATAGCAATTACGTCTTAAAGGGTAGTCTCAACACATCCTGACTTCTGTCACGTGTTTTTGTTATCTGGCTAGATGCGTTATAATAACCACTGTGCTGTTGCAGTAGCGCATTAGCTTAAGTAAGCGTCCCCCACCTTGCCCCAGCAGCATCCCTCACCGCCCCAAACTGTGTGTAAGGAGTGTGACCTGGCTCCCTAGCACTTCACAGCCATATAAAGACAATTAAATTGCGGGGAGCAAGTAATCGAAGCCTCACGATGAAAAGTAAATGAAGGTGTCCGGTCTTTGTGTAATAGGGCTTTTTCCAACCTAGGTGAGTTCCAAGGCTCTATCGGTACACCTCGATAAAAGAAATATTCTGAACAGAGATGCCAGAAGGAGTAGCATTTTGTGGCGCAAAAGAAATTCTTTTAGGTGGGGATAGGGAGGAGGAGGACGATGGCTTTGAGGGTTCTGTCAAAAGGCCTACGAGTGTGAGTGCTGGCACTTGACAAAGTGGAAGAACTGAGCGTAATTAAATATAAAGGGTGCTGAAACTCACAACCCCGTGATCAGCTCAGTCGGTTAGAGCACGGTGCTAATAATGCCGAGGTTGCGGGTTTGATCTCGGCGCGGGCTGTTCACGTAAGAATTGGACTTGATGATCCTTCTGGATCCCTCCCGACTCAGACTATTTTGTGATTCTGTGATACTGTGCTCTTGACAGGAATTCACTGCAACCGGTTCTTCCAACACGGACACGGGCAAGGCTTCGGGCAGTCTAGAGACCAAATATAAGATCAAAGACTATGGACTTACATTCACTCAGAAGTGGAACACGGATAACACACTGGGAACAGAAGTTTCTGTGGAGGATCAGGTAAGACCGAGTAGATACTTTGGAAATTGTTTCTGCAACTGGAATGAGAAAGTATTGAGTTAAACGGAAAACACTGGAGAACGAAAATTGCACGAAAGTATCTGGAGTACCAGAAGAAGTTACATGTATTTGCAGAACACACAGGCTGGGAGTGGTGGCGTGCTGGCATTCTCAGAGCCCTGTGCTGCTAGGTAATGATTTGGGGGTACCGTTACTGCAGTTACAGGCGTGTGGAATTACCTAGCTGGTTGAATGAACCTAACCATGTAGAACTGTCACTGCTGCAGTCATGCAGGGAAACCAAAGACAGGTCTCATAATTTTAAGTCCTTCAATGTGTAAGGACTTTAAGGCTGCCTCAAGATGGAATATATTTTTTAAGGTCGAAGAAGAAGATGAGCGTTTGCGGCTTGGCGCTGCTTACGCGCAAAGGGTCGCTAGCGTACGGCGCTCTCGAAACGCAGTTCTTTTTGACATTAATAGGTTTACGCCTTTTGCTTAATGCCTCGAGTATAAGGTAACGATGCCAAAGATAGTAAAAATTCTGTGGTGCCGTCTGCCATGTACGGCCATTCGTGTTTGTACTTTTACCCGTGCTTTAAAATGGAAAGTGCTGTCTAGCTCCTAACAAAGGTGGGGGAAAATGAGATGGTTATATGCTTTGGCCTGTGAAGAAGTACTGTGTCTTACAGAATATCTGTAGATTATGAGAGGGGTTTTTGAGCTACCGTATGGATTGTTGGAACTATAAAGAATAAGCAAACATGAACTGAGTAGTTTTCTTTCTGTCATTATTCTATGAATAATGTTCTCGTTGTCAGCACTGCATGCGTCATCTTCTTGTATGTAAAAACGTACCTCTGAGTCTGTGCTGTTAAAGGGCTTCATTGTGCGAAGGAAAAGTCCTATTTTAATGCTTCATCATGCAGCATCTTCCGATTTCATTGTAAATCACGAGGGAGACATTACGGTCGTATTTTGTTTTCTCTTTAGACGGGAAGTAGAGTTCTAGTAGTAGAATATAACAAATTATGTTTCAACCTGTTTTTGAGCAGATGTGTGTGTTTCTTTGCAGTTGGCTGAAGGATTGAAGGTGGCTCTTGACACTACATTTGTACCAAACACAGGGTAAACATTTTCTATTACCTTTATTCTAAGGAATGCTAGAATTTTCCATAACTTCTAAAAATACTTATTCTGCTCATTGTGTAAATGCTCGGCATTTATTGGAGAAGATTCTGCAGTCGCTGTAGAATCTTCTGCAGGCGGTGCATAATACTGAACTCAGAAGGGCAAGGTCTGCTAGAAAGCATTCTTCAGCTTTTTGGCCGGTGGCACATTTATTGTTTTGCAGTAGGTACTAGATCTCTAACTCTCCCCTTAAACGACTAGGTCTTCATGGTGTCGACAGTCTGTCAACTCAGTAAACCAATTTTTTTTTTTTCTTTGCCGATGCTTTGGGCCAGATGTCTGTGCACGGTTGAATGAGGAGGTAGAATGGGCGGTGGAATAGCACTTAGTTGTCTTTCTCAATTCTCATGTACTTAATTTTGGTAAGTAGTAGAGCAAAGGAGGGGTGTTTATGTCTGAATAATGCACAAAGCTTGAGACTGCTTTGCAAATAATGACTGGAATTTATTTATTGTTGGGGAGAGCCTGTCAGAAGAATCTCGAGTTTGAAATCCTGCTTGGATATGAGGAATTAGAAGCTAAGTCAAAAATGAGACCCCAGGCCTAGGTGCGAGCGACAGGCAGCACAAGTGTTCTGCTGTGTCTTGAGTGGAAGAGAAAGGAGGTCGGGGAGAGAATTAAAGAGGTGGCAAAGTTTTGTCATACTCGTGTCTGAACTGGTAGCAAAACGAACAGAGACGTGCATTGGAGAGAGGAAGAGGTATCACAAGAGGGACAGAGAAAGACTGACTAAGTGGATGATGATGTCTGGAGGATGAAGAAATCCGTTTTCTGTAGAGGAGACTGGTATCCAGCAGTGAAGAAAGGAGAGCAAGCACTGCACAAGGAAGGAACCAAACAGACAAAAATTCTTTGAAAGACGGCTGTTGCTGCAGGGTTATGGATGCTCCTGAAAGGAACTGATGATGCCCTAATACATTACACTTGCTTGCAGAGAAAAAAATTTGAAACTGGATGGGTTTTAAAGCATTAAGGAGAAACAATTCTGTCTTTTTTGCTTCTTGAGGATTTGTAAGGACTTTGAGGTGGTCGGGGGGAAGGTGGCGCCATGTGAATACACGTAACACCATTATCCTTATTTCACACCCTCTTCATCAGCAGTTATGTTTTGAGTAGGCATTACAGTAGTTTCATTAACTGGCCTTAAAGGACACGCGTATCGGAATAAAACTACGTGTATTACGTACTCGCGTGCTACTGCGGATAAAACCGCTTGTTTCTCTCTGCAGGAAGAAGAGCGGAAAGTTGAAGACCTCCTACAAAAGAGAATATGTGCATCTAGGCTGCAACGTAGACATCGATCTCGCTGGACCAACCATTTATGGCTGGGCAGTGTTGGGCTACGAAGGCTGGCTTGCTGGCTACCACATGGCTTTTGATACAGCCAAGACTAAGTTTTCGCAAAATAATTTTGCCTTGGGATATAAGGCAGGAGACTTTCAGCTGCACACTAATGTGTAAGTATTACCCGAGCGTAGGAAAACATTATCAGAGGAGCCAAGCTATAGGAATAGTTAGCAGTAATGGCCTTAGGTCAAAGGCGGGAAAATGGAAGGGGATGCTGATTTGTTTCCAATTAATTTATATTCAGCGTTTTAATTTTCAGTACAACTGAAACTTCCCAACTCTTAGCTGTCTTGATACCTTGTTTCAGAATAATTTAGGGGTTTGTATATCTAAGATGGTGATGTAAAGCACTTTATGTTTATTCGTAATTAAAACCTGTGAGCTTTAACTTCCATTGTGGCACTAGGCAAAAGAGCTTTCAGTTAAACTGCTGTACCTTCTCTCTCTCTCCATCAGACAGAAAGTTTCTCCCTCAGAAATGCCCAAGGTGAAGGAGGGAGGCATTTGTTTGTTTCCAGCTGTCATCACTGTGTAGCTCTAGTCTTGGCATTCAGGTGCTCTGAAGATGGTCTATTTAAACAACTGTAATGCAACAACATTTTTTTCAGTCTTCTCATTCCCGTAATTGAAGTCTCCTGTATTGTTACTGAAGTCTCCTTTATGTGTTACTGCATGCTGGCTTCTTTGAGACAAGCAGCCAGGTTATCTGGGTAGGGGTTTTTTTTTGTCAGAACCTCAACCTGTAGGTCTCTGGCTGTTGGAAAGTCTTCCGTTATGCAAGCGAAACATGCTTTGTGTGAAAAAGTATAAGCAGGAGTCTGCCAGCTCCAGCTAGGAAGTAGTGAGCCTGGGTTCAGGGAAGTGTTGGATCTCTTGGTTCATTTTAGGAGATAATGATCAAGTGACTGTGGGGATGGGTTAATCTAAAGAATTACTGAACAAGGCAAGGCTTGACACACTTGCATCTATTACAAACAGGAATGATGGCACTGAGTTTGGTGGGTCTATTTATCAGAAGGTTAATAATAAGGCTGAGACATCAGTCAATCTTGCATGGACTGCTGGCAGTAACAACACACGTTTTGGTATAGCTGGAAAGTACCAACTGGATGAGAAGACTTCCGTCGTGGTAAGAATTTTGTTACAGAAATGAGTATTTCAAGCGCTCCTAAATACTTGAAATTTGTGTTATGAAGCAGTTACTTTAACTAGTTACTGAGGAAGCATGGTAGATGGCAAACTGTGGCTTCTGTTGTGGTTCAAATTTAAATTGGGACCTCACAGGTCATACTTGTAGAATTATGGGGGAAAAAATCTAAAATGTAGTCTGACTGGTGTGCTGCAAAATGTGTTTTAAAAGGTAATGAAAGGACGCAGTGTCCTTTTAATTTTTAAATCCGTAATGTAAAACCATATTATAGTTACAATGGTGGAAGTTCAGCTGAGCTTACAGCCCTCTCCTAACAGTAAGTTAACCCTTGACAAGTGTGTGTTTTAATACTAAGAATTGAAGGAGCAAGCATTTCTTTTTCAAAACAATTAGTACCAGGATCATTGAACCAAAATTAAAGTTGAGAAATACTATTGTAAAGAGCTCAAAACTTAGTAATGCAAAGAAGGGGATTACGTATTCTTTTATTGCTCATTCAAAGAAAAAAGAAAATCACTCCTGAGCAATGTGAACAAGACAGGCTCCGAGGGACTGTAGTAAGTAGCTCTTTAAAGGATATAGAGACATAATAGGGGGAGCAGTTAAGAACAGCGTGGCATTTTGTGTAGGCAGAACTGGACCACCATTTCCTTAAGCTGGAAACTCCTGAGAAAAGGAAAAGATTGGAACGTGCTTCTAATTGAGGTTGATCTACAAGTAGCTGAAGAGCGTTAATGAATAAGCCACCTTCTCAGGGCACTGGGACACTTCTGTATGAATACTTAAACACAGTGTATAAATACTGTGATTTTTTTTTTTTCTTGCAGGCTAAAGTGAACAATGCCAGCCTCATCGGAATTGGTTACACTCACGCCCTCCGACCTGGTACGTAATTCTCAGCGATAGCAGCAAATAGTATTACGTGCTACACTATGGTTTAATTCACTGTCATCTTAAGAACAGAAGAGATGAACAAAGGAGCTAGAAGTCTTTACGCAGACTCAGAGAAGTAAAGGATGTGTGTGTACGCGAGTTCCTGTGGCGACTAAGCCACATTAGTGTGGTCAAGTACGTGCGGGAGAGCACTGCACAGGGATCTCAGTGTATGATGGTTTTCATGACTTGCTTTTGTAGGTATAAAGCTGACCCTCTCAGGCTTGATCGATGGCAAGAATTTCAGTGCTGGAGGTCACAAAATTGGGCTGGCATTTGAGCTGGAAGCTTAATACAGCTCTAAGTACAACAACCGGTGGTGCTCTGGAAGATGAAGGAAAAGTGTACCCAGTGCGTTTCAGCCTTAATCTTACTCTGAAATTTGAAGAAGTGTGAACTTTCTACTCTTCCCGAGAATGACTTTACCCCGACGCTGAAGTCCAGAGAGTGCCAGCACAACAAAGAAAGACACTTGAAGGCATGCATGGAAGTTGTGATGTTTGTGCCACATTTCAGTTTCCTGTATTTTAAATCTGTTCCAAAAAAAACAGAAGGAAATCCATCCTCTCCCCCTTATTGTATTGCATTTTGCATGTCCTATACTTCACAGCCTTTTATAAAAGGAGGTCTCTGTGCTGTAGTGGAAATTTGGGGTTACAGCAGAATGAAATAAATTGGTCACAGTCAGAACAGAAGGTTGGCGTGTCTTGACTCTCACCAAGGTTCCATCAAGCTGGTGGGATTTTTTTTCTTTTCGTGCAACTTTAAGCATGGTTAATAGATATTCTGCAACTGCTTTGTTATACCATACCTGTACACTGAAGATTTCCTTCTACTGTGGTTTCTAGGATAACATCCTTACACCTCTCACGTTTTAGAGATCTGCACAGTGAAAGCAGCTTTTGCCATTACAAAGTTATTGAGGGCATCAAAAAGAGCAAACCAAAAGTTTACATGTTTTAGATAATTTCGTTCCCATACAGGAAACAAGTATCAGGTAAGTACAACCATTACACTTAAAAGAAAAAAAGTGCAAATCAGCAAAGTTAAGAAATTAAGTTCACAGTTCATTAGGAAGTTGACATCTACCAGTGCCTGGATATACATTGTTGTCCATTGTTCATTAGAAAGCCTAAAATGCAGCGAAACAGCCACGGGTGATGCCTAAGGGAAGACATATCAGGACAGAGAGTATCTGCTGTCTTAAGGCACGGTTAAGAACATTTTCCAAGCAGTTAGAACAGGCATTCCCTACTGTATCTTTGTGGGAAAAGTGTCTGAGAAGTGGATACTAAAAGCTAGGCCCTATGTATCACATAAGCAGTAGGTGACAGTAGAAGGAGGCACTTGATATTCCCTTCTCAGAGGCAGCGGCTTTTCACAGTTGGCTTCCTGAAGTAGCATGGCTTCTGAGGCAACCAAAGTGACTTTACATCTGGGTTTGTTCCGGACTGTTTGTTTCTTCTACCTGAAGCTGCAGCCAGCTCCAGTCTAGAGCCTAAAGAAAAAACAAAGTTCAACACTAGCTTACAGTTGAGCTTTCTCTAGAATAAAGGGGAAGCATGTTAAGAGTTTTAAAAAATTCACTGTGAACAAGTTGGTCAATTTCATGATGAGCCAGGTGACTGCTGTCAAGGAAACCCTTAAGCTACTTGCATTCTCTAGTATTTTACTCTTTTTTTAATATTCTGCATCATAAGCATCCCTGCCCACCACTGTACTGCCACCCGATCATCCCAAATTTGTGTGCAGTCTTGCAGTATTTTCATACAACAGCCAAGTGCTTTGCCCCACACTTTACTGTCCCGTGCAACAAGGCCCCAGCACGTGGCTCCTAGTCTTGGTGAGCAGAGTCAGTCAGTCAGCAAATTATGGGGGACGAGGTACTTCCTATATCTGCAACTCCTACTCTCCCCTTGTCCAAGAGTAGATTGCAGATTTTAATCAGCTGTATTAGGGGTGGCAAAGTTACACAAGCAGAACTTCGAAGCCATGAACTTCCCCAGTCCATTTACAGAAGAACGAATACATTACCAAGAAACTCTGCTCTTGATCCTTCATTGTGTCATGCATCACATTTTCTAGTTGGCTACAAAGTTTCTGAGATTCCAGCAGTAGCTCCTCACTGAAAGGGACAATTATTACACTGTTGTTATCTATGGCAGTTGAAAGAGATGCTGCCTCTATCATTAAATATCTCTGGCACATGTGCTGCAGAACACTGAAGTCAGTCAGGTCATAGGCTTGTAATTCATGCTGCCACTCCAAAAGTTGGTGGCAGCCCCTGATTCACTGGACAGGGGAAAGGAAATGTATCCCAAGGTGGGATTGGGTTCTTATCTGGAACCACCGTTGCAAGAGAAAAAGACGAGAACAGCCTATATAAAGTGAAGGATGGGGCAACATGCAGATAAACAAAGCAAGGTCTCTCATTCCAAGTGGTGACCCAATTCATTTAAGCAAGCCAGAACTACACGTGCTCGGTTACAGCAGTCTCCTCAATGATACAGCTCAGCTACTATGACCTTACATCACAATGCTTCAACAGCTCTTGTTGGCAGTGTACTTCCAAGTGAGCCCAACCATCTCAGATTAAAGGAAGAAAACAAAAAAAATCACCTTTATTACTGAGGGAGGGTGAAGTGAAACTATGCATGATTCCCATTTTTCATAAGGAAGATGTGCAAGCCCCGGGAAGTCTAACTACTAAGTAAACCAAGACTGCCGACAATGCAAGCTGAATGCAAAGTGTAAAATAAGAGAAAGCCTGTGTGCCGTTATTTCAGAAAGCGGGAAGCCCAGCTTTGTAGTGCTGGAATTAGTAGCTGAAGAACTCCAGACTTTGCCTCACCTCTTTCTTACAGGTTTCGATAAATTATACGTTCCAGAAGGGACCTGCAGCGGCAGCTGACCGGAGCTACCGAGACGCGATGTGTTCACGCTCTCCGGACTGCCAGCAACGGGACCACGTACTTTACTCTGAAGAAAACACAGAATATCCAGTGCAATTATTTCCACTAGTTTTCAGCAGCCAGGAATATGAGACAACCTGGAACTTGGCTTTAATACTAATTCAAAATAAAGAAAAGAACCACAGGAGATAGTCGATTTACTATTATTTCAGGAACCTGTGCTACAAATTGTATTTTCAGGTTAAAGTGGAGTTTTTATTTTACTTACACAAGCAATTTTTAGCAAGTTCCACAGTTCTTTCTGTCGTTTCTCCTGAAGCCTTACAACTGTTTCCTCATCTTCACTCATCAGATTCATCACTTTCTCCACCCTGGGGAACAATTCCAATGCTTTCTGTTTGCAAACTACGGTTTTACTGTTAAAAAAAAAAGTAAAAACTAATCAGATCTCACATGGGCCACTGCAGTAGGAGAACATTTCTGAAGCTACTTATTTCCTGTAACACTTCAAGATCTCATTAGCTGTATGCATTGAGCTTTAAACCTTCTTTTACTGGAAGAGAAAATGCCTTCTCCCAGCTCCGAATAAAATCTATAAAGTTCACCTGAGCTGAGCATAAATGACCCGAACTTTTTTCTCAAAGGTCTGGATTGCCTGTAGGAGCAGTCGTACTATTTCCTGGCTGTCACCGCTCGTCCTCTGATCTGGAACGAGAGTCAGTATTAACACAGAAAGGTAGGTTTGTAGGACAGAGTGAGAAGATTCTTAGTGGCTTGTTTCCACCGCTGCTTCAATCCTGTAACATCCAAAGTTCAGGATATGCAAGTTTGAGTGGGATGAATTGCACTGAATTTTAGCCACCTTCTTCAACATTTGAAGAACTTGAAAAGGAGGGCTGGGACTGTATCGAAGGAACAGCCATGTCTTTCATCCTTCCTATACAGAAGCAGCAGCATATGCTTGTAGCAACAGCCTGCTCCGAGAAAAGCTTCAGAGGTGTTTTGAGAACAGCTTAAAAAGCACCAAGAAAGGAAGGCTGGCCTAGTGTGAAACTGACTCCCTGACTCCCCTCTTCAAGAAAAGGCAAGTCCAGGAGAGTCCACGTGCTAGTGCTAGTGTCTGGGCAGGCCTAGAAGGCAGGTAGTTTTCTCAACGATCGTTACTACATCCTCAGAGTTACTATCCACGCAAAGCAAGCTGACCTTGAGCTGAAGTGTTTTACCTCTTGGCTTCTCTCTCAGTCTTCGGTACAGCTCTCTAGCTTGTTCTTCTCTAGAAGAAAAAGGCAGGAAGAAACAAGGGATTTCCAAAGAACCAAAATTAAGAACAAACAGTTTGAGAACTCAAATCTTTTCTATACCTGTCTGCCATTTCAGACCAATGACAGATGAGTCAAAAAACATCTTTCATGTTAAAGTCCTCCCAGTCCCCCATACTTTGGGTGGAAGAAACAGCCCTTTCATTGTCCTGTAGTGAGTAAGCTTAGCTAGAAACACTGCATCTGAAGCTCGAGCTAGTTCAACTCACAGATCCTCCAGTGTTCCTCCTTGTTTACGACCTAGCGGGCTCCTCTGCAGGTCCACAATGTCCGTCTGCAGGGCCATCATCTTCTTCACTAACTGGTCCACGTCATCCTCCTGAAAGCAGCATAGAACATAAGCAATGTAACAGTCTCATACTTAGAGACACTACCACTCACGTGGGTTCTTCCTTTCTCACTCACATTTCTAAACGCACCAGCAAGATGCAAACAGCAGTCTTGGCCAAAGACAAATGAGAATACGAATCATTTCAATTCAAGGACATTAGGTTGGTGCTCTTGGATATTTTTGGGGTTTCCCCAAGATCTCCCTTTTTCTCCCAAGCCTTGCGAAAGAGTGAGCTTCACATAGCACTAGCGACAGACAAAAATGGTGCGTGCCACGCAAACCAAGGCAATGTGAAATCTGGAATCAGTCCGGATGCAAGGAGTTTCCATTTAAGGTAGGGACAATGAAGAAAAAAGGGGGAAGGGGGGAGAGATAATAAAAACAAGCCTCTTTTTCCTTATGATAAGCAGTTAGATTTAGAAACATACCCGCCCACAAAGTTCCACAGCTTGCTCCATCTCTTTCCAGGCAAACAGCAGCTTCTCAGAAGCTACAGGAATCAAAGAAGAGTGACTGGCTTTCTCAGGTTCACAAAGAAAGAGGTAGGTGTTTTTGTGAGGATAAGAGGCACGAAAAGACCTGTTTACCAGATGCTATACTCACTAATTCCAAATTCGATCTGCTCTTTATACTTTTCCAAATCGATTTGGATGCTTGTTTTAAAGAAGTCCAGCTTTGCTTTCAGCTGCTGAGAAAGAGAGGCCATAGAATTCTTCATCTTCGAGAGGGTACTATTGTAACGCAACAGATTCATCCTGCATGGACAAGAAAGTCCTATTAGCCTCCGAAACTAAAAATCCACCAGGCTTCCACTTACATCCAAAGTAGATACTTGAGATAGTAGTGAGGACAAATGCAGTTGTGCCAAAAGCTTTTCATTAATTGCTTACAGCTCCAATGATGGGCATCCCCATTCCAACAGGGTCCCATTTCTGTCTTCCCTTTCACCAGAGTACAAAGCCAGAGATAAGTATTCTAGAGAAACTGCCCCCGTACATGGCTGCTCGCTGCCCCTGCTGAAGTCGGTTACAGTCCTCTTTCAGCATCCGGATTGTGTGCCAGATCTGACCCCACACTTTCCGCAACTGGAAAAAGTGGAGATTCTTCTTCGGATCCTGAACTGAAAACGGAGGAGGCAGGGGAAAGGGAAATGTATCAGCATGAAGCACGAAACTAGTGTTATCACAAAACAGACCAAAATATTACTCCTTTGAGGGGCACGTTACTGCCTGCAAAGCCTAAAGCTGGATAACCCCTGTGCAGCTCCCCAGTATATCAAAATCGAACGCTTTCTTTTTTCAGTTATTCTGATAAATTGAATGAATGACAGTTCATCTTACTGCTTCTTCAGTCCCAGTATGCAAAAGCTCCCTCTGCTCTTTGCACGTGATACGACCACAGAACACGGATGCCCCTCTCAACACAGACACCCACCCCCGCCTTCACGTTCACGTCAGAGAATGTCCTTACGGATGCAGTCAACGCTTTCTGGATGAGGACGCAAGGCCACCTGAGCTTCATAGGAAACTTTCTTGTTATCGAAGAGGAAAAGGAGGTCTGTGTCTGCAGCTGCAGTATCATTCATCTGCAGAAGAAAAAGACCAAACTAGGTTTTCTAAGGAACAGCAAGCCTTGGTGACACCATAAATGGAACGGTTCTCCTCAGCCAAACACAGAACGCCAAAGGCAGCAGGGTGCCTATGCTACAACAGCTGTTAGGTCTGTATAGTTACCATGACAAAAGCCTGCCACAACAGCAGCAGGGAGTGCTCTGATTCCCGAGTGAAAGCAGTGCCTGCTGATTCACTCAAAACCAAGAGAGGGAGTATCCAGACTCGCCTTGCTATCGGCCGAATGTTTAGTGACCAGCTTCTGAGAAAACAATGCAAGTCCTGCTTCCTGCAGTAGCTCCTGGTCCTGTTCTGGAATTCCCGTATCTGACTGAATCCTGGCCTTCACACTCTGCAGAGTCTCGTCCTCTGTCACAGGGTAGGTGTGCACAGTTCCCGTAACCATGTTCAAAACATGAAGCAACTACAAGAAGAGTAGCATGGCATGAGAAAGGCTGAAGATAACATTGGTCATGTTAGAGCAGAGATTTGCAGGACTGAGATGATGCCCACCGATAAACTGTTCGAAGCACTTGGCAGACTCAAGAAGTCATTTTGCGGCTACTTACTAACACTATGGCAAAGTTCTTGTCCTCCATCAAGTGGAGGAGAGACCACATGACAACTAAATAGCTTCAGCTGTAGAATCCTCTATCAGGACATGGAACTAAGCATGCACAGAAGCTATTGACTACTCCCAACAAGCTCAGAGAGTATTTGTCCTCAAAGAAGCAAGAGGAAAGCACTTGTCACTAGCTGTCAGGAGACAATTCTATGAGTTTCTGCCCCATTCTTCCTCCTAAGTCTATGATTCAAGCCTCTCCTCCCACAGGCTACAGACAAGTGTTCTCTGGAAAACTTTTCAGGGTAATACAGACCCACTGCTTACCTTCAAGTTCAAAATGTCATCCAAAGCTTTAAAACACCCATTAGGTCCGTATGTAGGATCCGTACCTCTCTGACGTGGGTGCCACATTAACATGAGTTGCAGCCATTTCTCCAGCCTCCCAGACAAAACGCTGAGCGATAAAAACCAGAATGAGATCAGAAGAGGCAAAAGTGCATTCGCAGTAACCATATGTTCTGTTCTGTGTGGGAGGAGTGACAAAATTCCCCCTGCCCCTTCTCCCTCCAACACTCCACCTCTTCTCACCACAAATGCAGTGTTTAGAAGGCAGGAACCCAGACTCACAACTACACGAGTGTGACAAGCGACAAAAGTACTGCCTGTGTCACGCACTCAATTTATTCACAGATTTAACACAGTAAGGCACGTAACGTAAACTTGGTCCTTTTGCAGAAGAATCGGTTTATCTCGGCACAGCAATTTCTAGTACTCACCTGTTTAGATTGTTCGGGCAGGGCAAACTGCTAGAAAATTTGACTTCTCCGGATAAGTCTTCTGAAACAACAATATCCAGCTCGCTCTTCTGGCGCACTTTTGTATGCCTGACGTAAGCAAGTACAATGGCGAAATAATTGCCTGCTTTTCCCAGCCTGCACGTTAGTAGGCTCTTAAAGGTACTCTTGACAGATACAACACAGATGCCACTTTTGTTTCTGTTATCTGCCCTGCAGGAGTCAGCCCTTATCCCACAGAGCAAGTATCAGGAATGCTGAACTTGCTCAGGTAGGTCAAACTCCTGTGAAGGGCGTCTGTTTCCATAACGGCAAGGAACGGGGGGGTATGATCCTCAGAATCAAGGGACCACACTTCTACTTCCTGTAAACAGGAAAGTCGCACCATGCCCGTCCATCACCAAACCACAACTCACTCACCATTGCACTGGCTGCCAGTTGGGTAGGAATGGTCGGAAGCCTGTAATGCACTCAAAGGCAAGCGTGCCAAAGCTCCAGTAATCGACTGTCACCGTATACTTTTGCTGTTCCAGCAGCTCTGGGGCCTGATACAGTTTACATACATTAGATAACCAGCTCTTAGCTTTCTCTATCCCTTAACATCTCATTAACATTTGTGCAAATGATTAAAGACATTAACGAATGCTGCCTCTCATGAGCTTTAAGACCCTCTCAGAGTGAGCAGCATAAGGTTACCGGCACTCCTGCTTACTTATAATAGATGTAGCTAGCAGAAAACCAGTGTCGGCAAAAGAACAGTCACCTTTGCTAGCTTCAGCACCACAAATGCACCCCATACCACGCAAGCACTTAATCCCAGCCCAAAGCTTGATAACAGTTAATTCTATCCCACTAGAAAGCAGTAGCTGCTCTCCTAGCTGAAATCCTTCCTTACCAAGTACTGCAGAGTCCCAACAAAGGATGTGCATAGGCTACCCTGATCCAACTCCTTAGCATATCCAAGGTCAATGATTTTGTGTATTAACTGAAACACACAACAGAGAATAAGAATGCTAGACTGAAGTCCTGTTAAAAGCACATCATACAGCAGAAATAAAAGGTTCAGCTCTTCAAAGCTGTGCAGGAAAGGTGCCAGTGACGAGACAGAAGCAGAAATGGGAGGCTACTGTAGATTCCTAAAACTGCAATGAATTTGAAGGCGTCATGGCACACTTGGCAGTTATGCCTCTAGCTCCTTCCAATCATTGGTCAATCGGTACAGTCTGGTTCTTTCCTTAATAGTTGAAAGTCAAAATATCAGGTGTTAACAGATGTCTAATACAATGTCTCATCTCAGCTGCACACACACAGAATACTATTCATCTGACACAGTGACCCAAGACAGGTGTTATCCTGGGCCGAGTGCTCTTACAGAGGGACCACGTAACCGCACGAAACATGGGCGCATTCCTCTTAAGCTTATTTGTCCGTGCAGGTAGAGACAACTGGTTCCCGCTTACCCTTTGCTCTCCTTGCTGCAGCACAATGTTCTCTGGTTTCAAGTCTCTGTGAATGATCCTGTTCTCATGAAGGTATCTGAGAGCGGAAGCTGAGACACAGAGAAAGCCAGTGGCAAAAGCATAATTAACAGTACCCAGCATGAGCTCAGTAAGGATTTAGTTCTACCTAGTAATAAGCATGGCTTTTGCATCAAACCTTGTACAATCAAACATACGATGAAACACTAAGTGAAAGAGGTAAAGTCAGCATCGTAAAACTCGGGACACAAGCTGAGTTCTCTCTCTGGGTGTTCCCTCACATCCTTCCTGCAAACTGTAGTAATGCTGGTTAGCTTCCAGTAGGCGAGGACCTCCCCATACTACCAAGACTTTTGGTAGATGATTGAGATCACAAAAGGTCAGTCTAAAATGGAGTCACTAAGGCCACTGCTGCATATTCGTAAAGTGGATTCAGGACTAAAAGGGTTTCCATAGCTCAGACAACTGAAGGTACTGCTACCGCTTACCAATGTCAGATAACAAGATGAGAATAGCTTCTTCCCGCAAGCCACAGCAATTCTCCAGCTGGTTCAGGTACTGCAAGTAAGCAAAACAGAATGCAGTCTTTCCCTGCTCTATCCTGAGTGAGGCTCACAGTCCCAAAAATTCTCAGGGATGCAAGAAGTTTCAGAAACAGCAATTAAACTCTCCAGATGCGCAAAACTCTATGGACTGTGACCTCCAGTAGCCGCAAATACAACTTCGTGCCTTGGTTTAATTACATGGGAGGATAAAGGAGCAAGTGAAAGAAGTCGGTGTCATCCCATTCTGATCCCTCTATTTGTTCCATCCTTCTCTGCCATTTCCCCTGTGCCTGACAGTATCAGCTCAAATCTGAGGTCTAAGGTCTGTGTTTTAGCTATGGGGAGATTATAGCAAAGGTTAGAAAAGCCTTAGAATTAGAACTATCACGTGTTATTCCTTCCCGTGACAGACAAGAGTTAATCACTTTCAAGAAGGGTACAGCCTACAGATGCACCTACCCTACAGAGTAGGTCTTGGCCACACTCACATACTGTTGCACATCCCTTACACGTGCCCTCATTTTTTATGTGCAAACTCCTCACAGTGTCACTTGCATCCAAAAAAATACAAAGAGTTTCACAAAGAACTTAAGCCTTCAAAACATAATATCAAGGACCAAGCCACCAACACCTGCTGATGCCATGACTAGAATCAGGAAGCATAAGGATGCGAAAATAAAGGTTTTAAGGGAAAACTTCAATAGAAGACCTGGGATCAGATAAGAAGCTGATCCATTCCTTGGCCACCACCCCAGGGACCTCACCTTGCGGAGGTCTCCACCTTGGCAGTACTCCATGGCCAGCAATGGCAAGTCATTCGGTGCGAGCTTCTGCATCCCTTCAGGGACGTCACGGGCAGCCACCACATTGGGATGGTTCAGTCTGAGGAACAAAAATCTGGCAAGTACACACGATGTTCTGCAACTGCTATACGGTTTCACGCACTCGTGGTTATCGCTCAAAGTCCCACATGGTCATGAATCTTTTTAGAAACTTAACTAGTGAATTCTAAAGGTTTGCGTCTTTCACGGATTTAGACTCCCGGCATTTCGTGTGCTAGACAGTGTGTTTCTTCGACACATATGCATTACAGATCAGTCGAGAAAGTACAGCAACAAGCCTTGCAAAGGTGTGCAAGGCAGTCTGTTGTCACCCTCCAGAAAAGATCCCAAATGCAATCGGACCACTACATCGTAAAATGCCGATCCAACATCCCAAAGGACTGCCCCAGCACAGACGTTAAGCCAGGCAAAGGAATGGCTGGGTAGTGGCATTGTTGTAGCACTGACGGCAGGCAGAGGAGCCGAAGACGGCAGCGTTAAGACCCAAGAGTCTCACGCACAACAACGTGAAGTTTTCTTAAGCGCTAACTTCCACGCACTTGCCGCCGCAGCGGACCGGGCACTTCCCGGAAGGGGATCCCTTGGCGGCCGGCGGCCAACAGCCTCTCCCACCATTTCCCTCAGCGCATCCGTCAGATCCGCGCTCCAGGGCCGTCTCCGCCACGCGTCCCGGGGCACTGACGCGACACCCCGCAGCGACCCCTCCTCCCGGGCCGGCCGCAAGCGGGCACCGTGCTCGGCCCGGCAGCACCGCCTCACCTCTTCATGATCTGTATTTCCAGCGCCCAGCGGTCGCGGTTGCGTGGGCTCAGCTCCTGCCGGCACTGCTTGATGGCCACCTGCTCGCCGGTTTCCTGGGGACACGGCAAGGGTTGGGCTGAGCGCGAGCCCCGAACCGGGGCGCCGCGGGCCCGGCCGCCGCCTACCTTGTNACGCGGTTGGGGCCGCCCCGGCGCGGAGTCGGGGAGTCGCGATCGTCGGGGTCGCGATACCGCCTGGAGTCAGGAGCTCGGGATGAGAAGAGAGTACAGCTCGTGGGCTGTGTAAGTAAAATTGCAGAGTTGCCGTCTTCTTCCCACAGCATCTCCAAAACTTGCCAATCCGGAATGCACCGTTTGCGTTTCCCGCGGCACCGCCCGAGCCAAAGCGCTATTCTGGGGGCATTACATCGGGTTCGTATACTTCTTCCTCCTGGGCTGGCTGGCGTGAGGTGCTTTGATGCCGCTTCAAAGATGCACGACAGCACGGGGGTGGAAGGAGCACTCTAAGACCTACCACAACTCCAGTCACCTGCGCTGGACCTGCCAAAGCCACCGGGCACAGAGGGTCCCGTCACGGCGATATGGGCCTGCTGTGGGATGTCATGATATTACACTCCGTCACTGACATTAAACAGTCCTGCTGAAATTATCCCGAGGATCAACTTACAGAAAAGCCAGCAGATGGTGCTTGAGAGAAGAGACACTTTTACTGCCGGCTTTCCTAAAATATGTTAAGCACTACAAATGGCACCACACTCCGTAGACAATTATTGCTGTCCGTAAACTGTGAAAAGCCAGGAAATAATTTTTGAAATCTTCCCCCACGGCCGTTAGTTTGTTAGCGTCTTTAATCTAGAAGTCTAATGGCTGTTAATCTTTAAAAATAAAATAAATTAACCCCTGCTTGCTCAGAAGTGTTCATTTTTTTCTCAACGACTGGAAGTCCCTTCTGGAAACAGTCAAATGCAGCTACACTTAAATCAGATTTATAGCAGTAATGTTATCACCAGCACCATGACTCGTGGAGAAATTACCTTTGATAGAAATACCTTTGTTACCTTGTCATAGATCTCCATGCAGAGAAGAGCTAAACATACAGACTACCCAGCGTTTCATCTTTACCATTATGCAAAATAACCACTGCCATGCTTTCCAAATGAGGACTCCACACAGCTGCTTCCTGAAGATGGAAGTCCCTCACACACTGGTTCTTATGTCTTACATTAAATTCTGTCAAGAACCTGATTGATAGTGAATCAGTTCCAAGCAGGTAGGACACATTCATCACTGTAACAATTGCACCACGGACTGTTTTCAAGACAGTGCCCTAAGATCAGCTCTTAAACTGATCATCAGATTTGTCTGCCGCACATTGATAACTGAATACCTCATGACCACACCCTGCTGAGTAGATCTTCATTTTCTAGGATGAGTAATGTCAGTGAACATTTAACTCTGGCCCTCAACATGCTCTTCCTTGTTTTTATCAAAAGTTCATTAGAAGTTTTGCTCATTTAACTTGCAAGCTCCCCCGACTGTTTCTTCTCCCATTGCTCTGTTTAGGGCAGGCTTTGCTACACACCCAGGTCAGGGTGTCTCTGCCAAACATCTTAATTAGGACTGCAGCACACTATGCTTGTGCTCGAAACAGGAGTTTCTCGTTATTAGGACTAAGTCTACATACTGCAGACCTCTGATTGTATTAGAAATAATACAGCTGTGCATTCACTCACACTCCTAGAAGCATAATGGGACAGGACGGTTCATCGTAAGGGTTACACACAATTCTGTCACTGAACAGAGTAAAGCGCTCAATGGGAAAAAATTGTTTTGAAGACTGAATCTGCTCTCTGACTGGAAAAGAGAAAGAACAGAACAAACTGGCTGTAAAATCCGGCAGCATGACTGCAAGCAGCTTTCCTCCCGTCCCGCACAGGCTCCCTCCCCGACAATCCCGACGCCAGCCGCCTGCCTGGACCATCCCCTAAATGCTCGGGAAGGGGTGGGATACGGACAGCACGCCCCGCGGCCCAGGCAGTCCCCACCCCCTCGAGAGGCGCTACAAGTAGGACAGGAGCTGTTCAGAGAGATCAGAGCAGAGGCACAGAAAACACAAACTCAGACTGCTCTGGAAAGAAAATCATCAAGAGAATACAGAAGAGAAAAAGCAAAAAGGTAGGTACTACTCTGCACTTGTTTCAAAAAGGGCATTTCCTGTTTTCAACATCAATGCCGTTGTCATTAAGTACCGGTAAATATTATTTAACAAATCTCACTGAAGCATCACGATAGGTAACTAACTGAGTTATTGCCTTTCTGCTTTTGAAGAGATTCGTAATGTGGGTAAAGCCGCTAACTTTCAGTTGTTTCAAGAAAGCTGAAACTTTCTAGGGAAAGGGCTGACAGCCCCGGGCTCTGACCAGTTAAGCAAGGAGGAGTCTCCTGCACAAAGGCCATTAGCAGAAGAACTTAAAGGAAGAGTTATGGACAAATATCTTGATGGTAAAGTAAGGAGACACAGAGAACTAGCTGCGGAAGGAGAATTTATCTAATCTTCCCAGGAGGAGATCAGAATATGCCTTTCACCCCAGATTCCAAAGCACGATAATGGAGGGACACAGAGAAGGAGGAGGGTGGGTCATCTTCAGTTCTCCCTAAATACACTTCTCTTTAAATGTGGCCAAAACCACAGGAAATACTGAGAATGATTCCCAAAACAAAGCCAGACTTTGAAATATTCACTTCCTCCAAAGCCTTCAAAGACTACAGCATCTTACTTTTGTTTTCTTTTGGGTTTTTAGCTCTTTCCCCCCAAAACAGAGGTCTGTTTGTTATATTTTTAAGGAGAAATAGTAGAAATCTGCTATTCATTTGCTCAGTTCAGAAAAGGGATACAGAAACACTTTAACCAGAAGGCAGGAAAAGGCAGCAAGGGTGTGCAGTTTGTTGCTTCAACTAAATCAAGATAGCTGATCATCATCAAGAATGCTATTAGTGCTATAGATTCAGAAACAATGTATTTTCGAATGAACACATTATGCCATTGGGAGGAAGGAGAGCTACTATTAATTTCTGTATACATAGATGTGGCACTTAGGGACATGGTTTAGTGGTGAATTTGGCAATGTCAGTTTTACAGGTGGACTCAATGATCTTAAAGGTCTTTTCCAACCTAAATGATTCTATGATTAATGACTTTTTGTTTGCCCTTAATGAGCTACAGCTCCTTTTTAGGTCTTATTCCACATCGGTAAGATAATGCTCACATTATTACTGCTTAGAAAGGCTCTTAGTAATAATAAGTTACTGTGTGGGATTTTAAGTATTCCTGTTGATGAGGCTTCAGCAAAAAGAGACGAATTTGGGGTATCGCATATTTTGGTGTCCTAATGTACCTGGAAGTGTAGAATCAAAATGTCAGAACATCACATCTAGGTCTTTGACGTATTGCTCCAGTATTTTTGATTGGCGAAAGGAAGCACAGGCTGAGATCAGAAGGCGCACACTGTTTCCAAGAGCCCTACCAGAATGCACATTGCTTGCAGGTTTCGGCTTGGAACCTTGTAAGCATACTTTTCAAACAGCCATATGATTTCAATTTGACAGGGCTTATCATTCAAGACATTCTAATTGACTGGCCTAAGTTGTACCTTTCCCAAAACTGAAAACAAACATATGGTAACATCTGTAACCAGTTTTCCATGCATAGTGGAAATGATGACAGCAGCCATCAGTCGATGGACAGGTATCCCACATGGAGAGGGGGAGAGGTGGGAGAAGGGCTGCAGCGTTACAAGCTAACACAGCCTGAACAAGGGCAACAGAAATCAGTGCAAGAAAGAATGTGTCATCTGATGAAAAACAGCTTTAGAGAGATTATCTATGGCATTTTGCAGTATAAACACATGCTGTGTAAGGCTAGAACCGACTTGTACAGATGAATATATGAGATAAACTTGACTATAACCATAAACTTGATCAAACTGTGCAGGTGCTTTTTAAGTAGGGACTCCTCATGTCAGTCTTCCAGTAAAAAAAAAAAAAAAGTTTAAAAGACGATGGCTGCAGGGAGTAAGGGTTCTATGACAGGGTTAGAGCAGAAACCAAACGCCTGGATCACTCACTTTGGCTTTGCGAATGTTGCTGATTTAGTTCAGATTCAATTGAAGCTAACATCTATTTGAAAACCACTTGCACAGCTTTTAAAAAGGCTTGCTATAGAAGGCAAAATGTTTCCTAAGAGGTGAAAAATGTATCGGAAGTATATAAAAAGTGTACTATGAAATCTACATACTAATACAAATCACTGAGAGATGCTCTGAATTATAAGGATTTTATCATCAAGATGTGACGCAAAGATAAGGCATGGTGTAATTAAGATTCTCGGGAGATGTTCTTGTCAATCTTTTCAGTCTGACTTGCAACTTAAGTCTCCTCTTTTTGCAGCCTAATGATGAGAAATCACAGCCTAAACGATCCTGCAGAACTCCTGGTTCTGCTTCAGATACTGGACCATTTGTGCCTTTTTCTTTGAACAAATTAAAAATCAAACAAACAAACAAAAAAACCCCCAATGACAAGACTACTAAAAAACCACAGTCTTTCTCCTCTCAAGGTCGATTAGCCTCGAATCCCAATTTATGACTCACCTATCATACTCCAATTTCACCAGCTGTTATCCAGCTGCCTTCTCTGGCTTTATATAAACAGAGTCTGAGTTCCTGATTTCTGGAAGTAGTAGTTTTCTCAAATAATTGGGTTAACTTTCTCCATATAACATAGATGGTAAAAAGGTGATAGTGTGGGCAACAGCACCTGAATATTATTTCAAATATTTGGAACTTCAGGGCAGTCCTAGAGACTGGGAATTAAATTGTATCTGCCTGCCCGTATCTTGCGCCTGCTGCGCTATCTCGCTCCCAGCTCTTGGTTTGTATAGGAGGTATTATATTTTAAAAGGAAGAGAGAAAATGGACTTCTGGTGCCGGACTTGTTCGAAGCAGGGGGGATCCACCACATCTACATCACACCTTCACACTAGAGACGTCCCACTAGGGATCAATGAAGGTTCTCTCCCAAGACTATTGATTAGGAGTCAGACTATGTAAATCGATTTGGAGAAAGTAGGAGCTCTTTCTGGTGGACTGAGGAGGGCTTTGAAGCGTAAAGCTGCTGAAGGAATTAGAGGGAATAACACACAGTTGTGACCGCATAGAAGCAACATACAGAAAGGTGCCGCAACAAATAAATGAGAACATCGGAACGAAAGCTAGCCTGCCAGCCCATTGCCATACTCTGCCTTTTTAGCAAAAGCATATGATAAGAGTAAAAACTGAAAGCTCAGTCGGGAGAAGCAGTAGAAATATTGAAAACAAAATACATAGCAGTACTGTTCTCACCTGTCATCAAGCAAAGTCATTTTGTCTACAGATCTTCTACACAAGAGAGAAGCCTGCACTCTCACCCGAAGCAGCAGTCTGTACAAAAAATGAAAATCCTCTTAAAACACTGTTACCATAAACTGACCCTTCATCAGACGTCCATGCCTCTGCAAGAGATCTCTTAAGTAGGTGTCAGTAATCTGAATCTCAATTAATGCATTCAAATCACCATTACGCTGCATCATCAGACAAACCCATCTCTCTAACAGTGTACCTGGTACTGCTGACATCCAGCAACTTGGGTTGAAAAAGTACTTGGAATTTACTTCTGTCTTATTCCCCTGGAAACACTCTCGCAGTTTCCTCCAGACCTAAGAGTGTGCTTTAGCTTATCAAGTTTCTAAGTTTACCAAGTAAAAGCACATCTGGGTCCAGCCTGGCAGTTTCCCTGGGAACACCAGGACAGCTGAGAAGTGATGGGTTGAAAATGTGTTAAAAGAATTTTCATAATTTAAAACTTTCATTTAAAGTTACACCTTGAACTCCATTCACACTGTAAACTTCCTTTGTTTGACATTTTTTGTCTCTACAGATAATTTGAGATTTGGAGCTGATGTGGAAAACACTCAGAATGGAAGGCAAACTCCCATGTCTCCTTGTGCTGGTGGGAGCAATCATGACTGCCCAGTGCCAGGTAAGAGGCTAATGCATCAAATCATTCTCTCGCCATCTTCCCGTATTTTCAGCAGCACTTTCTTACCATCGACTCCAGCTGTCTGCATCAGGCAGAAGGAGAATCTGCTTAGCTCACTAGAAATCAGAGGGAAAAAATGTTACAAAGTAGTCTACCTCTTGTTGTGGATGTGTTACGTGTTATCCTGGCTGCTTTTCATTTCAGTAAGCAAGTCTTCTCTGGGTATTCTTGGTGTATCTGTTCACTGACACCTTTTACCATTAATAAGAATTTCATTGTAACCAGCCTTTAATTTTCTATGGTCATCATCTTTATCACTATTCCCACTTAAAACTGGACATCAATGGTTCCCTTGTCCCCTCACTTTAAGCCTCACACTGCACACAGCTTGAGTAATCCCTTTCTCAAAAGATTGCTATCCCACCCTTCCTCCTTCTTTTTATGTTCTTTCTCTTGTGGGCTAATCAAAGAAGCTTTTTAAATCAGCTTCTTGCATAAAACTTTGTCCAAAATATTTCATTTAATTGGCTGCAGGAGACATATCTCCTAAAGATAATCAAGCTACAAAGTCTTATGGGGACACTGCACATCAGTGAGCAAAAGTAACTGCTTGTTGACTTTACTTTGGAAATTATTTGCTTGAACCTCCTTCAAACAGCAGAAAGCTGGCAAGCTTTAGTTAGCATTTGCAATGCCCCAAGAGCACATAATGACTTCACACATGACGTGAGTACAGCACATCCCAAGTTCATGTCACTTAGATGACAAGCAATCGCCTGGTAATCCGTGGCAACTGAATAATTTACAATTCTCGGTACCCATACTGAGGTACTGAAGGCACTTTTCACTGTACTGTCTGACAAGAGGGCAGACAGTTCCTCAGAGCTTCCCTGATTTACATGACCTCAAGTAAAAGGACTGACTCCTTGAAAGTACTTGTTCTCTCATATTTTTTTAAGAGAGCAGTTACTCACAGAATTAACATTCTTTGCTTGCAGGGCTTGCACGTGCGTTTCAAACGAGGAGCCAGATCTAGAGGTAAGCCAAGCTAACTAAAACCATATTAGCTGCAGTGTTATGAACATGGGAGGGGAAAGCAAATGATGCTGAAGGAAGAGAGCTTGAAAGCTTTTTGTCATGGTTCTCTGGATGAGAGATTCAGAAGGCAAAATATCCGACCATTAATATCATCCACAATAAAGTTTCCCCCTCCCTCTGCTCTTCTTCAAAGAAAAAGAGGCCATTCAATGGTGGAATAGTACATCCGGCAGCACAGCAGTGAGAGAGATGGGATAGTTGTGGTCCGAGAAGGAAAAAGGGCAACCCATTAGACAGATGCTCCCATCACAGATACTTTTCTCCTGGAAATAGAAGGGAGTCCTTTTGCTCAGCCTCTAAAAGAGAATTTCCTTTCTCCGATCACAGCCATTTGCACAGATAATTCATCTGCAGAAATTTACCAACACAGGGGGACCTGGCTGAGGCTTTCAGGGAGCAGAATAGAATACTGTAGGTGCGACGGTGGTCAGAGTCGCTGCCACACTGTGCCTGTCAGAGGTGAGTATGACAAAGAGAAAGAAATGGTTAGAGACTGTCCATCTAATCATCCTAAATCATCTGTCAGGGCCAGAGTTACTGCACAGAAAATTTGTCTGGGAATAGAAGAGGATAGAAATGAAAATACCAGTGTACACTGAATCGGGCAGGACTACGTGGGAGTGGGCAAGGGGCTGACAAAGTCTAATAGCATATGTGGAGAGAATGAAACGAAAAAAGAATGGAAGCATTACACAAAAAGGCTGTAAGCACGTGGCAGTAACAGGTGAATAGGGAAAAACAGAACAGGCTAAAGGAGACCGTCAGGAAAACAAAAGATATGTATACATTGCCAGCTTCTTGCTTCTGTGAAATCTAACAGTATTTCCTGGCTTTTGCTTATTCCACAGCCTGCACTAGAAATAAATGTTACAATGGGGGCCAATGTTCACAGGCATATTATTCCCCACAGCTCTTCATCTGCCAGTGCCACCAAGGTTTCTCAGGGAAGCAGTGTGAAATAGGTGAGTACACCACATCAACTGCTGCGAACAATGCTATCGGTTTTAGCTATGCAGTGCACAAGGATACCCAGAAGGTACCCAGAAGCTCCCGCTGAACACTAAGCTCTCTATTTAGTTGTCTTTTTTTATTCTAAAGCTAATACTACAAAGAACTTTTAAGGACACCTGGGTTGTTCTCGGTGTCTCTTAATAAAACCCCGAATTTTGTAGCTGAAGACCTTCATATACACTTACAGGCTGCCTGACAGGGCATTTTCACTGACTTACTAGACAAGACATCTGAGAGCCAAGTGTAAACAGAACAGAGACTGCGGAAGCTGTCTGGGAAAGAATTGAGATACTGTCCTTACAGAATCATTTTGTTCCCTTTTGTTCAGATACTGAAGTTAAGTGCTACAAAGGCACTGGAGTAACATATAGGGGTACATGGAGCGTGACAGAGAGTGGAACTGAATGTTTAAATTGGAATAGCAATGGCTTGGTGGACTGGACGTACAGTGGCCAAAGAGAGGATGCTGCTGAGCTGGGATTGGGCAATCACAACTATTGCAGGTGAGGAGCTCATGGCACACAGGTCAGAGCCACGGGAATCGGCCCGTTCTAGGAGCTCGGAGCAAAAGAATTGCTGCTTGCTGTAGTCCGACACCAAGCAGGGCACACTCTGCACAGGTGCAGATACTGTGCAGCCCGTGAGCAGTAATTGCAATGTCCGTAGACATATGTGAACTTCAGATCTTCCCAGACTGGATGTTTATGGCAGACTACAAAATACAAGTATCTCTTACCCCATAGTCTTTCCCTTGCCCCTTCTCAGTCCCTAAACTCCATTTGTAATTCAGTTTCCTGCAGCTTCAAATCCTCATCAAAACTGTAAAAATATAGCACTTCCTGTACGTGACCTAAACTGCACAAACGTGCTGTCGGCTCCTGCTCGCTACCAGCCATCTCATCTTCGCCTCAATGTACTCCACGTCTTTATAATTAAAATAGGAATTCAAGCAACTTCTGATGGTTCAGTCCACATCTTCACTGCAGAGCAGGACTAAGCCCATTAGATGGCCTATGTGACACTATTGGCAATAGCTTTATAATGATGCATAATATTGTAACTCTTTCAGAAACCCAGATGAGGATTCCAGACCTTGGTGCTATATCTATAAAGGGAGAAAGTACACCTGGGAACACTGCAGTGTGCCCTCCTGTTCAAAAGGTACCTGCAGGGGACAGGGAATGGACTTTGGAATTTCCATTATTCACTGCATATATAAGGGTTCTCTGTGGACTGGAGCTATTTCTGTAGCCTAAAAAGTTGAGACTCTCACGTTATATCATATTTAGGCTTTCAGTACTTACAACACTGAGAGAATGAGATACATATAGGTAATACATAAACGCCTTGACAGAAATGACACCTAGGAACAACTGACAGGTTCGCATCTATCGATTAACGTGCGGCTTTCTAATTGAAGTTAGGAATGTCAACTGCAGATCTGGAAGAGGCACGGATTACCGCGGCAGCCACAGTGTTACCAGTTCTGGAGCTACCTGTTTGAAGTGGAATTCTCGAATCCTTGTTAACAGGCTATATACTGCTTGGAGAAGAGATGCTTACCAGCTGGACCTTGGGAGTCACAATTTCTGCAGGTATGTAGTCGCTTATATAATAAAAAAAAAACCAAAACACAAACCTGTCTTGTAGTATTCTTAAGGCAGGATTCTAGTCCTTTACATGATTAAAGCACAGGAAATACATTACTGGTAGCAATGAAGCTCACTCACAATAGTAATTTTATTCCACCTGATGTATTTATGCTTCTCTAAGATCAGACTCTGTAAGCGCAAATTTCATGTGCCCTTAGGGCTCTCTGTATCTCGAGAAAAATCAAAAAGAATACACTCGGGTCACAGTCCGACACCTTTAGGTCTCTGCAAACTCCCTGCAGATCTGATAATACAAATAGCTCTTCTCTTTCCTATGTTGCAGGAATCCCGATAATGACAGCAAGCCCTGGTGCCATGTCCTGAGAGGAAATCAACTCACGTGGGAGTACTGCAATGTGCCTACTTGCTGTAAGGATACCAGCACTCCTGGTTCTTCTCTTTCTTTGAAGCGTTACTGACTTGCATGTCATCTGCATTAAAATAAGATCTGGAGAAAAAAAGCTGTATTAAACTCAAGCATCTTCAGCTAAAAAAAAAAGCTGGAGTTAAAAAAAATGCTTTTTGGAGCAGAAAGAGTTATTTGTAGATCCATTTTTACAGAAGTGCCTTTTGCTTTGCCAGAAGGGAAGATTGCAGAAATGGAGGACAGGAAAGGCAGGGTTTCCTTACTGTATTTTTCAAATCAGAATGCAAGTTTCCTAGGAAACAGGGATGAGTCAAATACTAAACAGTTCGTGGCAGGCTGCCTCAGCATGGACCGGTGACTAACAGGCTCTTAATCCAAACTCAAAGCAAGAGTGCCTTAACAAAAAGCCTATTTCTGGGTTTGTCATCCACAGCCACCTGTGGCTTACGGCAGCGCAGAGTACGCCAGTACAGGATTAAAGGTGGTTCCTACGCAGACATTGCAGCTCACCCGTGGCAAGCTGCCATCTTTGTGAAATATCGCCGAGTGCCTGGAGAACATTTCCTCTGTGGAGGAATTCTGATCAGTTCCTGCTGGGTTTTGTCAGCTGCTCACTGTTTTGAGGAAGGGTAAGTTGAAGATTCAGTACAATCTGGGAGAAAGAAATCTGAAAATAGAAGCATTCAGTATAGCCTTTCTGGAATATAAGACTTGGAAAAATCCCTCCTTATCCCAGTAAGTCTGCACTAAAGATTATAGTTAATTGTGCTGAGCATTGCAGAGAGGCATTTAATTGGACAGACTAGCAGGATGGCATTAAGGCACCACAGCAGAGTATCAGATACCTTAAGAATAAAGCTGTCAATACACATGCAGAACCATCTGAAACTTGAGAACAGCAAGGGGCTGGCAGAGGAGCTTTGCCGTGATGGCTGTAAGCACATAGAACAAAAATGAAGGCAAACAGGTCATGTTGTGGTCAAACTGCCTGAGTAACAAAGTTGTAATAGCACTAAAATTAAAAAAAAAAAAAAAGCAGACGTTCCAACAGCACATCTTCAAGGGAAGATGTTAACATGGGAATAGAGACTCTCTTGTTCTTCAGCTTTAGTACAAATCAGCTGAAGATTGTGCTGGGTAGGACTTCCCGAGCAACTCCTGAGGAAAATGAACAAAAGTTTCAAGTGAAGAACTACACTGTGCATCAGAGATTTGACTCAGAAAATTTTGACAACGATATTGGTAAGAACTTTTCTGACTTTGTGACTGGAAAGGTAATGTTTGGTTCAAGTTTGTGATTAATGAAGTGGGATTTTTTTCCTTATTCAGCTCTGTTGCAGTTGAACTCAGATGCAGAAGACTGTGCCGTTGAAACAAGCACTGTCCGTGCTGCCTGCCTCCCGATGCCAGAGCTGCAGCTGCCTGACTGGACAGAATGTGAGATCTCTGGTTATGGCAGAAATGAAGAATGTAAGTAGAAGATACAAATCTACATGCAAGTAGAAGATAGTATGTCCAGAGCTTGAGTCCTCAGCCCTCAAAGAATTCAAGCTTTTGGCATCACTGAATGTGTAATGTATCATACTGGCTTACATGAGCACTACAAAATGTATGTAGGAGTTACTGAAAACCAAGTTTTGCCTTAAGTTATTTCATCCATCTGAGTTCTATCAGTTGTGTGGGCTAGTTGAGTCTTCCTTGATATTCTCCACAGTACAAAAAAAAAAACCAACAAACCAAAACAAAAAAGGCACGATGAATAAGGTAGGAAAGGCATAAGATTTGCAATCGGGGCTGCCACATTTCCGCTGCACTCAGTTCATTTAGATACTGTAGTTTGGACAAAAATCCATTTCTGTCGAGGTTTGATATACCATATAGTTGCAGATAGATGCATTATTCTAAAAGACACATTGGCTATGCAGAGATTAGCGAAAAAAAAAAAGCTAAAGAAAGAACAATCCCAGATATACATTAAAAAGCTGGCTAATTTTTTTTTTAAAGTGAGCTATAACAAACAGAAATAAAAGCTGTCTGAAAGTATATGCAGGCAGACTTGTATTTAAAGCAAACAAAAAACCACCCCACCTCTTATTTTACTTACTTCCTTTTCCATTTACTTTAAATTCTCTAACTTGTAAACTTCTTAAGACAGAAACTGTGACGCATCCGTCATACAAGACCTAATCGCAGTTTGGACCCACAGGGGTTTTGGAACAGACCTAAAGACAGCGTATGAGTGTGGCATAAAGTTTTTTTAAAGCGGTTTTGAAACTTGTCCTTTAAAACTCCTTGCTTGCAGGGAGTACAGGGTAAGCTCTGAGAGGGAAAAGATGCTGCAACTGTAATTCAAAACTCTACTGAATAACAACAATCCTGCCAACTTTCACTTTTGTGTAATTGTAGCTATACAGGAGAATAAAAGATATCCAAATCAACCGACCAAGAGACCACCCAAATCTCTTTCATTCCAACATAAGTGTATCAGTTACTCAGTATTATGTATGGCAAAGCATCTAAGTTTTATTAGTGCAAGGCTAATATTAAATGGTTAGGATCCTGTTTCCTACAGTTAAGGCATTCTCACAGACATTTCCTGTGACTTCATTCTGATTGATGTAACTATGCGAAGATGACTTATCCACCCAAGAAACCCAGCAGTCTTTAATATGGAGCCTACATAAACCTCTCTAGCCTGCTGAAGAAACTATTCTCTCTCAACTAGATGTCAGCTGTTCTGATTAGCAAACTGGAACACCCAAGATATAAAAAGGCCCTTTGGCCTGGAAATTTTAGTTTAGCCACTGAGCTACTTCTGTTCACTCTCCTCTAAATTATGGAAACTGAATTGCAACTTTTAAAAAACATATATATGCACATACACAGACATATATATGTATTTATATTGTTGTTTTTCTTCCAGTTTCTCCATTCTATTCAGAGCACCTGAAGGAAGGCCATGTCAGATTGTTCCCAGCCAGTCGGTGCACAGCACGGTATCTAGACAACCGGACAGTTACAGACAATATGTTATGTGCAGGAGACACGAGGCATCTTGATGACGCCTGCAAGGTAAAGCCAATTCTGCTCCTCTTTTTTCTTTTCTTTTCCTTGTCTCTTTTCTTTTCTCTGTACTTTGAGCTAACCAAACAAAAAGCTTCAGAAAATAGTTTGAAGAAGTTATGCATTTGCCTACATGGCATTCCTAGTAGCCTTTTGACGAACAGAACAGAATTGGTGGCTCCTCTTATATTTTTCTTCCCCCACCCCTCGTGGAGGGAAAGGCAGGGAACACTTAAGCAGTCAAACCAGAACAACACAGACTGAAAATCCCAAATACAGGAAATACCACAAAACTGAACAGGAAAATCCACCCCAGCATTTCCTAATATTTTCTGTTATGTGAGCATGCAAAACACTCAGCAGGAGGTTCTGTAGAAGGAAGGGGGTGCCCCTCTACTTAAAAGCAGAGAAAAGAAGAACAAAGGCTGAAAGGTGGTGGAGAACAAGCAGCTAATGACATGAGGAAAAAGGAGTGCATGCATTCAATCCACATCCTTCGTGTTTAAGCAGCTATTTAATAATTTTGCTTTACTGTTGCACATGGCAGTATAAAACCCCTTGGATCTTTATAGCTTGAATAAGGGCCTTCCTCTCTTTGTTCTTTTCAACATTTTACCTACATTTCATAAATGAGCTCCATACAGAGTTAGACACTTTAGTGTTACATTTTCCTGTGTTTCTCTCCATCAGAGGAGCATCGAGGGAGTCTGGAATATAAAAGTGACTTAGGTAAAAGTACCGTTACTAAGAGCTCTTGATTTGTGAGCATTCTACATGGGGTATTTCTGTAAACGCTGGTGCAGCGCTGAAGCCAGTGGGGGTGGGAAAAACAATGCAAAACCAAATGAAGAGGAAAGGAGATTGTTAATAATCTGCTACTTCTCTGTAGGGCGACTCTGGAGGGCCTCTGGTCTGTATGAAGGACGATCGTATGTATCTGATTGGAATCGTCAGCTGGGGAATAGGATGTGGCCGCAAAGATGTACCTGGTGTTTATACAAATGTGAATCGTTATCTGGACTGGATTCAGGACACCATGAAACTCTAAGAAAGAAAAATGAACCCCTTGCAATCTTACGACCATGCCCTCACAGCTTCCTTATGAGTGCTTTAAGTATGCTGACAGGGCTTCCTGTTTGTCCAGATGCTTACGACTTCCAGTACAACAGGAAGACAAACTGCAATGTGTGGGATGGGCATGTTCTCAAAATACTCTCCTTTCCTTATTACAGGTTATTAGAAGCTAATCCTCCTTTTCCCATCACTCCAAGACACCAACAACACCAAACTTTCACCTTGCATCAAATCACATAAGTACAATAAAAAATTAATTTTGGCCCTGAATGAATAGGCCAAGAGAGAACATCATGCATCTCTTTAGCAGCTATATTGTTTTAGGAATGGGTGTGAACTGAAGGGGAGAGATTTAATTTCCCAAAAACTTCATCTCCCTCCTTACTTGGCTGTACAGTTGGAAAACATTAAGCTCTGTCCTTATACCATTTGAATTCTGTAATTTAAGCTGGCTTCAATAGAAGGTGGTTTCCAATAGAAAGAACAAAAGCTGTAGGCATGGGCTGCATATTTCCAGATCAATATACTGCTCGCTTCTTCAGTTTGGAACTGATTAATTAAGCGAGTTTGAGCTTAAACTCTCTGAGCAAATTCAGGATGGCATGCTTATCAGATTTTATTCTCTCACTTGGTTTTTCTCCTGGTAATGGAATAGGTAAAAATTTAACACCAGCTAGATCTGCCACAGAATCAATGCATATTTTTGACTATTACATTTCTATGCATTATCATCTGATAAGAAAGCAAAAGTTCTCTCTTCTGTGCAGCAGGGCAAAACAAAGGACAAGTGTATTGGTAGCTCTTAAGTGCCTGCTAGATTTACATCCACAAGTAAAGGCCAAATCAGATGTCACAAGGCTGCCTTTGTCCTTTAAGGGAAGACGGGACAGGTGCAACCAAGTCACCATGAACCAGAATCTCAGTAATCAGCATTACTTCCTTGCATTGCAGCTGCCACATGACGCTAAGTGCCATCTATGCCCATCCTAAGAGTGAAGCCTCTCAGAGAACTTCTCTTTTGTCCCATTGTTTTGTAAAGAGAAAGCAGGTGCAACTACCATCTTACAAAAGGATAACATTGTATTGAGGGTACAAAAGGAATTTAGCTTTAGTATCAATCAGTAGCTAGAAAACTAGGCTGTTGCATTTAGGAAATTCAAAACATTGTAACTCCAAATGTTTACTCTCACAATTTTCAAGGAGCTCTCTGATAACCTATTACCACAACTACTCAAATAAAGAATCTTATTATATAAGGTATAGAAGAGAGATTTGGCAAGATGACCATTACTCTCTCAAAGGGATTTTGTAAATGGCAACTTTACAAATGATCTGTGACTTTCTAGCTATCAGCTTAGAAACTGACCTCAAAGAGATCTTCTCTAATGGCCTCAGAGGAGGAGTGGTGAAAAGTCCAGTTACCTTCAGCAACAAGTCTCATATTCCAGCCAGTGGAAGGCAAAAACATGCAGTTTTTGTCACAGTTTGGGTTTTTGGTGAGATTTTTTGTTGTTGTTTCTAGTTTCATTTTATTATTAACATTGAGAAAAATACAAATTAATTTCCCTTTGTTCCCGTAAGGCCGTTTCCAAGTGCTCTTGTGCCTTGCTATCCTGGCATTCCCAAGCCTGCCAAATACCTGCAGCCTGTAAAACAGTCTATTTCACTGAGTAACACAAGTCCGTGTCCTCAGGAAGGCAACTTTTGTTTTGCAATTCAAATGGTCTATTAAATACGACATTTGCGCTCAATGCGACCTAACAGCCACCAATAAAATGTAACTGAACTGCACCTGACACTGATCTCTTTTAGAAAAATAGAACCTATGAAAATGTCAGTTGCAGAGAATGGTTTGACGTCACAGCTGGAAAATGCCATTCCTGCCTTGGAAAATGCCATTACATTAAATATCCAAGTTGATAAAGAATGCTAGATAAGCCCAAGCTGCCACTTCTGCATTTGTTCATTCCTTCCATCCTGGCCTATCTTCCCTGTAGCTGACTAAAAGAACGGCCCAGAATCATCCCCAAAGTTTTACAAATGCTTCATTTTGTAATACGTCCTTAATCTGGGAGATTTACCAAATCCTTGTCCAATAACTAGCCTTACTTTAACTTGCATTTCATTTCTCAGAAGTTGCTGCCACCTAGCTCAGTGCATTTAACTGCCTTCCTCTGGCTTATTTACCCATTACATCCCTCCCTGATAAAAAAAATCTCTGAGATGGTTTCCATCTTTTCATCAGTTTCTCTACTTCTTACACAGGTTTTTATCCCTACTTGTCCTCTTCCAGCCCACAGTAGCACCATCTTGAGACAAAGTCTAGCAGTAACTACTGTCATCTGCCTGCTTCTTTTCATCTGACTTTGCAGCTGATATTGTCATACTCAACTTATTTCAGAATCCAAGTCAACATCAGCGTTTGTTGGAACTGAAGTACACAGCTGCACCTCATGTTTTCCCTCCCAGAAGTCCTTCTTATGTCCAACTTCTGTCATTGATGTTGTTCCCCATTTCCCCCTCTGGACTACTTCATCTTCCATAGGAACTTGCAGCCGTCTCAGACTGGTATGACGTAAGGGCCAGATGCCCTTATGTGTATAAGAAACCTTCCAGTATCTTGAGTAACATCAATCACTTCAGCAGTAAATAAAAGATTCTTTAAAAATCAAAGCTACAAAGCCAAAGGACAGTATCAATACTTGAGGAGCAGGAAAGTGATGAGGTATTTAATAGTCTTCATAATCAAAGCACTGCCCTTAGCATGCTACCCAACCCAGTAAACAAAAATAGTTCAGCTGCATTCCTAAAGACATTTTCACTTGAGGTTCCAGGAAATGCTCAGCACTCCTTTTGACAAACACTAAGAAAAATTACCAATAAAGCTTTTTGGACAATGACTTAGTCCCAGGTTTACAATACCAACTGCATAAA
>VZTN01032254.1:63101-162345 GCA_013400515.1 Erpornis zantholeuca
GTCTGGCGCGAGAGAGCGCGGCTGAGGCGGGCGCGGGCCGGGCCGTACCAGTGCGAGGAGCTGGCCGGGCTGCATTGCCCGTGTCCGGGAGGACGGAGAGCTGCGTGGGGCCCGGCTGCCTGCCGCGGCTGCGGCCTGCGCCCCGCTTTTCCCGATCTCGCCGGTGGGAGACTCCGTGCCAAGGTAGTGCGCTCCTCCGGGCGCCCGTGTGCGGGACCCGCCCGCGGTGGGGATGGGGACGAGCGGTAGCAGGTGCAGGGGTCGCTTGTCACGCAGAGAGCGAGCGAGCGAGCGAGTGACCCACCGGCACTGGGACCGGCCCGGTGTCGCCCCGGCCTGGCCGGACGGTTACATAACGCCTTGTGCCGGATCTCTGCTGGGGACAGGGGACGGAATCCTCCAGGCTTCGGGATCCAGGCGGGCAGGGGCACCGCGGGAGTGCATCTCCGCTTTGCGAGTAGGGCAGGTGTCGAGGACCGTATTTCCCTTTACATTTGTTGTTCGCAGAATAAAAGAACTCTAGACAAGCACTGCATCCTTTCTGGTTTAAGCAGTTGTTCAAAATCTTTCCGGTACAGGCTGTGTGGAACTCTGCTATTGAGTCTGATGTCTGTATGCAAATGTGTTCTGTGTGTCAATAAATTCTTCAGTACTTACTAGAAAGCATAACGGGATGACTGTGTTGTCGACTTAGCACTTGTCTAAAACTTCCCTTGTAGAAAATCGTTATTTCTTGCTGTGAACAGTTTACAGATCCTTCTCCGTTAGTGTACTAGTGTACTCCTGAAGGAGAACTTCAGCACAGCAAACAGTTACCACACTTAGAAAAAGCTATTTTAAAGATAACTAACTAAGGCTCCGAAGTAGAGCCTCGTACCCTTTCACCAGCATCTTTAATTAGCAGTGTGTGGTCACCTGTTACTTTGTCCTCAAGTGTTTTCAGTGTTCCTCATCAATACTGAAAATTACATTGCATTCTTTTTCCTATGGCCTCTAAAAGTAGAGCATTTAATTACAAACTCCAGCTGTGTTTCTTCACTTTTTTCCTTTATGGAACAACTGTCATAGCTTTTCTTCACAGAAGGGAAACAGACCTATGAGTACACTCCTGAAAACACTGTGAAAGTTTCTTGCTGTTTGCTCAAGAGTCTTGGTTATTCCTATTTTCTGTTGAAGTTTCAGGCGGTGTCTTCCATGTGTAAAAATTAAGAGAGCTGCTGCTCTTTTAAGATGTTTGTTGTGGTTTTGTTTTTTCCCCCCAAATATTAATATATGTAGTGTTCAGCAGCGATACAAAAGTTGGTATAATAGTGATTAATGAATCAAAATGAAAAGGATGCTTTTCTTGAGGTTGCATGGAGTAATTTTAGTGCTGAAGTATGCTGCTTTTATTGGCAGCGAAGATAAAACCTGAAGTATTACTTCAGTATTTCAGAACTGTAGTGGCTTAAAACTCTGGTATGTGTTTAATGAACTAACATTGTCTGCTCCTTTTTTTTCTTTTCTTTGTAACTGTTTTTTTTAGATGTCTCTCTTGTTTTCTTCCAGGCCTAACATTAGAGTTCTTTTGATTGTGAGTCCAGAAGCTCAGGTGAGATAATGCTGAAATCTTCATACCTTTGTGGAAAAACCTTCCCTGAAGCTGTTAGAGGATTTATTGGAAAGAGTATAGTAGTTTCTAATTGTTTTGTTTTCTTCTCTTCAGTGTGAAAGCAAATAATGTTTGAGAAAGGAGGATTAATTCAGGACAGAAAACGTGTATGCTATGGTTAGCTGCTTCCCATCATTCGAGGATCTGTTTTCTCATCATTTGAAACTCGTTCAGCATCAGGATAAAGGATAACGACTCTATGGATATAAAGAATTCTTCACCATGGTAAAACTCGCCAACCCGCTGTATACAGAGTGGATTTTGGAGGCAATCAAAAAGGTAAAGAAGCAAAAACAGCGTCCTTCAGAGGAGAGGATATGCAATGCAGTGTCGTCTTCGCATGGTTTGGACCGCAAAACTGTTCTGGAACAGTTAGAATTGAGTGTTAAAGATGGAACTATTTTAAAAGTCTCCAACAAGGGTCTCAACTCCTACAAGGATCCTGATAATCCTGGGAGAATAGCACTTCCGAAGCCTCGGAACCATGGCAAGTTGGATGGTAAACCAAATGTGGACTGGAATAAACTCATTAAACGGGCAATCGAGGGCTTGGCTGAGTCTAGTGGCTCATCCTTGAAGAACATTGAGCGCTTTCTGAAAGGTCAGAAAGATGTGTCTGCATTATTTGGAGGTAGCGCTGCCTCCATTTTTCACCAGCAATTACGATTAGCTGTCAAGCGTGCCGTTGGCCATGGTAGGCTCCTTAAGGATGGACCTCTGTACCAACTCAACACTAAAGCAACCACTAATGCTGATGGGAAGGAGAGTTCTGAGTCTCTTTCTTGTCTCCCTCCGGTGTGTCTCCTTCCCCATGAAAAGGATAAGGTAAGACCCAGTTTTTGCATGGTCATTTTCTTGTGATCGATGGAATGTGTTGATACAGAGTTGCAATTTGAGGCCAGTGGTCTTGAATCTGGTATGCTAGAAGTTATTAATATGTATTTAGGATCCCATTGTATCCGATTTTCTAAGCATGAGAGGAAATGTAATGCATTGTAATTTGTACTTTGGACCAGAAAATTGCAGAAGAGCTACTGTGCGCAATTTACAACACTTCTGTACAGTGGAACTGAATGTATGGTAACTAACGCTAACTGTAGGTACATTAGCAAAACAGAGGAAGTAAGCCTTCTCTCTCGAAGGTGAGGTGGATTTGCAAAGCAAACTTGAGATGATCTCTTACTTTCACATTTTTATTTGACTGCCATTTCTTCTTTGTATTTGAATTCGGGTAACACAGTGAAGGTCTGATTAGCAGTTGCCACTTAATGCTATCTTAGAGGCTTTCTTCATAATAAGCAAAGAACTTTCTGTCCCAGAACCACTATGTTGTGAAATAGGAAGAAATTTAGTCTAGTGGAAGGTGTTCCTATCCGTGGGAGGGGGGTTGGAACTGGATGATTTTTAACCCAAACTGTTCTATGATCTAGAGAGCATGGAAATGCTGGAAAGAGTGCTCAGGGACTTCTGTACCCTCTGCCTCCTCCCCTCCCTCCCATTTTAAATATAAGTTCTTTATAAAACACAAAATATTTTTCTATTGCTTTCTCTTGTTTTTTTGGTTTTCCCCTCCTTTCTGTTTTACTTCTGCATGCCTGAAGTCATTGATCCTCCAACCTCTAGATGAAGTTGCTGGGAGCGAAATTCATACCCAGCCAGTATCTTTTTATTCTTTCTGTTACTGGGAATGCAGAGTAAAAAACAGAAGCTTGTCTTTGTTTATTGAAGATCAATTTGCCAGTGAGTCATATATTTGTGCTGCTAGTCTCTAGGACATCTAGAATGTGAAAGTGAATCTTTTTTATCCTAAAGAGATAAACTTTTCAGCAGAATGGGAAATATTTGGTTGTTATAAATATCCTGTTCAGGGACGAGTTCTTTGGATGTGTCCTACTCATGGTTTTTGAAATTAGCTTCACTCTCTGGTGAGATATGCTTTAATGACCTATTAGGATTTGAGGATTTAAAACAGCTGTAGGAGTCTTCTTCCTAAAGAAGATAAAATCTGCACGACTGCTTTACCACCAGTAAAGTGTCTCTGATGTTCTAATTTAACTGTGGGAGCTTTACTTTGGACACAGTACTAAATTTGTCAGCGCGTTACGCTGTGGGCTGGCGTAATATAGGAAGTATTACTATGCTGAAAATTCCAGCAGCTATATCTATCCTTTTTTCAAGTTTTTTGTCTACACATTTTTCCCATATAAGTCTCCAACTTTATCTATAATGAAATCAGTATAGCTCTAAAATGTTATGAAAACTGGATATAAACAAACCTGGCACATGAGGTGGCTGGATTGAGAGTGCTGGTAGCAGTGGATAATATTAGCTGTGCATATTATTAACACAGTATGTTTCACAGGCTATTCAGCTTTCTTGTAATGTGCCAAAACTCATGAGCAGCTTGATATTCTTTGAGATGAATTGTTCCCTGTGCTTTTCTTAAAATGTTATAAATCAAAGAGGTGAATGGTAGTATGAGCTGCTATAAATACTAAATTTAGTCTGGGATTTGTTTTTTGCCCCCCTGGAAAAATAGAAATTTTGCAAGGGATTTCTTCAATAAATTCTTCTGGGTTTTTTTGTGTGTGTCTGTGTATAACTCTAGATTTCTGCTCTTCATGTACCATCTCTGTGCTGCGTAACTCGGGCCAAGTTTCATACTAGTTTTTGAAGTAATTTTGAAGATAAGATGTTAAAACATGTAGGTTCTGCCAGCAGTAGTTGACTGGCAAGTCAGTGGTAGCTCAAAGATAAGTTCCTGTTCTCTAGGATTTTTAGGACAGTTTATTTTTTGGTTTGTTCTTGGTTGGTTGTTTTTTCCATGCAGGCGCTGTGATGACCTTCACTCTGCTGCTTTCTGTTAAATCTCAACTAGTTTATGCAGGTGCACAGACATACTGAGCTGTAGTGATTTTCTTGACTTACTGGGCGCTTGAGAGTGGAGAGGGATTTTTTCTCTTCTTTTTTTTCCTTTAATGGAATATACTTGGTACAAATTCTTTGGGAGTAGTGTGACAATGTTTCCCTTAAGTCTTAGAAGAGCCTTGGCAGTAACCTGAACAAAAAAGTTCAACCTCGCAAATCTGAGAAAACCTTATGAACTGTCTCATTTGCTCTTTTTAAGCTTTTGTCCTTACACTGTTTTGATCTTTAACATCCATTTAAGAACTCTCCATTTATTGTATCATCCAAATATATGAATCTTAAAGCAATAATATTTTTCGTTTATTTAAATGTAGCATCCATGCAGCTATGTTTAGTTACCTGTCTGACAGTATTGTCACTTTGTTAGATGCTTGGTAGTGAACATTCAATTCAGAGTATTTTACTGCGTGTTACGAAATCGAATACCTTGCGGGAGGTCTGTAAAGCTGAGGTTCAAGTGTTTTAACCAAATTAAGCATAATGCAGCACCACAGAAGCTTTGTTTAGTAAATATTACTTTTTTTTTCAATCTTCTTTTTCATCTCAATGTTCTATGAATACCACATTATAGCATTCAAGGGCAAAAATCCTGGCAAGTGTGCTGCTGACATTATGGTTTTCAAATCACTGGCCTAAAAACACTACTTAGATGAAAACAGGCAAACAGAAAAAAAATCCTGCTGATGGGCAGAGCTCACTGCTGAAATTTGCTTATCTGATAGTGACAATGGTTGACAAAAGGAGAGCTGTCTTAAACTGGAGTTTTAAGCACCATGCATGCATAGGCTTTAGGGAAGTGGCCTTTCCTCTCCTTCCAGTTATTTTAGAAGCTAAAGTACTGTAACAGTAATTTCTGCAGCAAACTCCTGATTATGCATGAAAGATTTCTTTAAAGTATGATGGGGCCTTCTGTTTCATTCTGTGTAATTGCTGTACTTCCAGACTGAAACAGGATTTTTACTTTATAAAGTTTGTGGGGTTTTTTTGTTTTGTTTTTGTTTGGTTGTTTTTTTTTTCCTTGATGAAAAATTGTTGTTTTCTAGTATTGATTCAGAGGAACAGTTTTGTTTCTTGAAACTTCTTACCAATTATTGTTTTTAAAAATGCTTTTTTTCTGAGGCAGGTGAAAACTTTATTTGGTGCTACTTTGGAAACCATGACTTTTCCTTAAATGGATGTCAGGTATCTTTAGATAGGGGCAGAATTTTTTTTTTTTAGCTAAACAGAATCATTAGTGTTCTTTTTTTAACATACGCTGGCTACTGAGATGCCTTTGGGAATAGAAAGGCTTGACACGAGTATTCAGAAAGAAAAAGGTACAAGTATCTTGATGAAATTTTTTGGGATCTTTCACCACCACTTGATTATCAAGTTTTTAGCTTGGGGGTTCATGGTGGTGTGTTGTTTGGTTGGTTTTTTGTTTGATCTGATTGTGGCAAGTGCAGCAGAGATGATTTAGGAAGTTAATATTATTTACACTGACACAATGCATCTCTGCCAGAGGTTGCCACAGCCATTGCAAAGAAAAAAAAAGCTGGGAGTTGTCTTCCTGAACAGTTCCTGAAAGTGGATACAGCAGTGTTTATTGATATGGCTGTAGTACCTGGTAATTCAAGTGATACTGTGTTCGCAATGTACAAAAATGTAACTGAAAAGCAACCTGTTTTAAAAAGTTGGTACTTTGTGTGAAATAAGGCAATACTCATGAGATGATGAGCACGAGGTAATAATATTAGGTAATAAATAAAGGTCATGGTATATTAGCTACATGCTGAAAATTTTAATCATGTCTTTTAGTCACTACAAAATGAATGGTTTGAGGTTGAAAAGAATTATGACTGCGTATTATGACAGTATTTTCTGCAAGGTACATCTTCCTTTGGAATAATTTAGCATGATTTTAAAATTTTGTAGTACAATGGTCAAACTAGAAGAAGGAACTCAGCCACCACTTGAGTACTAGCTTTAGTCAAAAGCTAATAATTATGTGAGAGATACAAGTGTAGTACTTGAATAAAACTTAAGGCAAACTGTGCTATCTTATTAATGCTTTTGATAAATGCTAAAGCTGCTACTCCGAAATGCTGAAATACATTATCTCACTACCTGCATGTTCTGTTTATCAAAAATAGCAGTAAAATATCTAACAAATGAAAATTAAATGTATCATTTGCATGCATGACTTTTGCAACATGGCTACAGTTACTAAGGACCACTGTCATCAGACAGCAAAATGCTGTGCAGCCTCTCTCTCACTCCCCCCCACAGTGGGGTGGGGAAGAGAATTGGAAGGAAAAAAAAGTAAAATTCATGGGCTGAAATAAAGACAGTTTAATAAGACAGAAAAGAAAGGGAAAATAATAACAGCTATGGTAAAATAATTAAAATATACAAAACAAGCGATGCGCAAAGCAGTTGCTCACCACCTGCCAACTGATGGCCTGACAGTCCCCGAGCAGCAGCCCCCAGACAGCTTCTCCCCAGTTTATGTACTGAGCATGACACCATATGGTCCAGAATATCTCTTTGGACAAGCTGGGTCAGCTGTCCCGGCTGTGTCCTGTGCCAGTATCCTGTGCCTGCCAGCCTCCTCACTGTGGGTGGGGTGAGAACCTAAAAAGTCCTTGATTTGGTGTAAGTCCTACTCGGCAACAACTGAAACATCAGTGGGTTGTCCAAAGTATTCTCATCCTACAAAACACAGCACCATACCAGCTACTAGGAGAAGAATTAACACTATCCCAGCCAAAACCAGCACAACTGTTCAATAGTTAATATAGTAATACTGCACTGCTATGAAACTACTACAACACAACATAATCTTAAATATTTAATAATGTTTAAGAGCAAAGAGCTCTTTCCTGGTGCACCGTTGTGAGGAACTTAAGCTGTAGTAAGTTGCAGGTCTTGAGGCTGGATGCCTTAAAGATAGCTTGCTCTGCTTATGTTTTGCTGACACTTGTTACAGAACACAGGTTAAAAGGCTGTAAGAATTTTTGTAAAATGGTTATTGTTAAAAAAACCGATGGTAACATATCAGCTAACCAAAGGAGGAGTGGAAATAATTGCTGTATGTGTTGGAAGTTTCCAGAGCATCTGAAATTTGATCTCAGGACAACAGTAGGACTGTTTCTTCCTCGATTAGAAGGAAAATACAGGTGGTATTATTTGATCTCCATTTGCAGTGTCTTTTCTGTCAGTTAAAACTGGCTATGGCTGTAGCAACCTTTAAGTAAATATCTTAGTATTATTCTGCAGTACAGGTGAGAGTATAAAGCCAAAATTCCAGAAGTGCTTTCTGAAAAAAAAAGAGAGAAACTTCTGTGGCTGAAAAGTAGGACTAATACTTAACACAGATTCCGTGTGCTGCTGTCTTTCATGTTCCTTATGGCATGTCTGTTTCTTAGTTTTGTTTTGCTGTTTATATCTGTTGGTACTTACCAATCACTTTAACTGTGGGCTCTTATATGTGCAGCATCCTTCAGGACTTCCCTTTTGCCAATAGTATTTCTACATCCCAGTGTGCACTCGTAAACTCACATGAAGCCAAACTTCTTGTATCTTTTTAGAAAGTTTGTGTGCTTTGAGGGCATCATAGTTGTTTTGAAGGTCTTTAAGCATACAGTAAAGTTGTTGCTCTATTGTGCCTATTTTAGTAATTGTTAATTCCATGTCTTAAATGAAAGAACTGTCCAGTTACTGGTAAAGAAGTTATTTGTGGATTGATTTGTGTGGGGCAAAGTACATAAATGATCTGCAACCAGAATATTGTAATTATATATTGAGAGCTCACCCATCTCTCCAAGGGCACTCTTCAAGCTTAGGCACCCAGCTGGAGGAGGATTAGGAATCACAGCTGCTTCTGGGGAAGAGAAGTCTGTAGTTCTGTCTAAAAAAACCTTGTGGTTGATAACAGATGGTCTCCATCTGTACACTGTGTAACTCTGGAAACCGAAGTGCTAAAAAATTACTTTGAACTTTATTCACTGATTAGTGAACAGGTGAAGTAACTCTTAGTAATTGAGCAAATGTAGGCAGGTCCTAAATGTTATTGCCATGGGTACCTGTTAAATGGGTGTTATGAACTGATGCATTTAGCGTGGAATGGGGCTGAAAGGTACCGAGGGTGGCTCTGGCAGTGTCTGGAGTCGTGATAACTTAGAGGCAAAACTTGTCACTGTGGGAAGACATGTGATGTTGTGATGAGTACCTGTGTCAATGGGTACTATTGTGGAGGAAGGCTTTTTAATTGTGTTCTCCAACACAATTTTGGCAGAAGCTGAGTACAGGATAGTGGATTAAAAAGGAGGAGACTAGTCCAGTACATCAGCTGGATCCCTGTTGTCAGTCCTTTCTGTCCAGTAAATTATTGACAGATAGGGAGTGACGTCTTTCTGAAGTTTGGTTAATAAAGGAATTGTATTTACTATAGAGCTTAAAAGGCTAGTCAGACAGGGAGGAGAGTGGATGATGGAGAATGTTGATAAAGAAACAACAGCTTGATTCCAGTTTTTTGCTATGTGGGAAGGGAAGAAACAGCAGAGGGAATGAGGACAGATCATTCTGTCCCGGCTTTTCTCCTAGTTTCCCAGCAATTTTATCTCAAGTCATAATGGTGAAATGGAAAAAACAGTTAAAAAGCAATAGTTATTAAATGAAGTACTGCCATTTTAGTTGAAAAATAGGTTCCATGTTCTTAAAATTTTAAGATCAAACATGCAGTCAGCAAAATCTGGTGAACAAACACTATATGTGACAGGCTGCTGAGTCCTTCAGCCTGTGTGAAGTAGGTGGGTATTTGCTCATTCAAGGATTTCAAACTACATTTATCCTAGTGAGTTAAGTCACATTGGCCTCTAGTCTGCCTGTTTAGGTTTCCTCTGTACGTGGTTTGTAAATCTGAGTTAATTTTTCTGTCCTCAGTATTTTTCTGACTGTATGAACACCTTTCCTTGGAGCAGCCACTAATACTGCTTCTGGCATTGAATGAGAAGTTGTAACTTATTGCTTGTTTCATTGTTCAAGAAGCTGGCAGGCTCCCCATTGTAACTGGTGATTTATTGTGGTAAATCTGGACTTGTAGTGAGATGGAAAAGAAAGGTCAGAGAAGAGTGTCCAATAAGAATGACTCTTGAGTAGGAAACAGAATCCCATTTGTGATATGTTTGCTTGTTTGGAGGTACTTTTGATAGTCAGTTAACCAGTCTGTGGATCTATGCATGAATGACTTCTGGTTCGAAAATACGGACTCTTCTGAACATCTTTCTTTGAAGACGTATGAGTTACTAACTTTTAATTACCAATACCTCTATTAGTTCACTGTATTTTGGAAAACCCAATAGAACAAAGTATGGATCTCGGTACATAGTTAAATGCCTACACAAGTGCTATTAAAACTATGAGACTGGACCTCTTCATTTCCTAGAATCTTGGCTTGTTTTTGAACCTTTAGCAGTAAGTTGCATCACCATTCTATCTCCACTTATCAATGTGTAAAATGAAAATTTTGTCAAAACTAAAGATGTTCTGCATTATAAAAGCAGTCACCAGTTCTATGCATTTCTCCCCTGAACTGCCCCATCTAATCTTAAAAAGTCCAGAAAAGTCCAGAAATCTTAAACGTCCAGAAAAACTGGTGTCGGATACGGCCTTTAGATGAGTGTGCCTATACGTTTGACTTCATTCAGAATTCGTGAACAGTATACAGCTTCTCCCAGGCATTAGGTTTCTCCTCAGTCTTTTGAGACTCAGTTCTGGATATTTAGTAATGAACGTTCCGATTGTAGTGTTGGATCTCTAAACCTGTAGTGAATTCGTCGAAGGTGTGCATGGAAGGAAAGAAAGTAATGCTGCTGCACAGCATTGCAATGACTGAACTTCAGAAGCTGCTAATCATTAAGCGGCGTGTACTTTCACTCTGTCTTTTCTGCTTCATCTGCTCTTGCCAGGAGCTTCAGCTTTTGAGGGAGACCTTTGCGACAGAATGGGCTATTTGAAGCAAGGAGTAATGATTTGCCACTTGCTTATAAACAGACACACGAAAAAGCATTACTTAGTGTGAATTCTCAGAAGCCCTACCATTGCTTCTAGGGGGCTCACATTCAGAGGGTCTTAAAGAGCAAAGCAAGAAAAAGTTGGTGTGAGTGTATGTATTTCTTTTATGCTGGTTTAAATTCTATACCCACTTGATTCCAGCCACAGTGACTACCAGAAGGACATATGTGATGATGAGACTAAGACAGTCATGGTATCTAGTGAGCCCCAGATGGTATTAAAATGTCTGTAGAGTGCTTTAACGTTATTGACAAGTGACCATTGTGACACCATGGCTGCAGACTTGGCTGTGAGTTTTGAGGCATTTCCTAACCTCAGTTTTCCTTAATTATGAAGACTACGAAGCAGATGAGTTGGCCAAAACTGAGATTGTAGAATTATTACACACACACACTTTTTCCATAGGTGTTTCTCAGTAGTCGCCTTTAGGAGAGCAAAGAGTTTGTGAATCTTTAAGGCACGTTTGGTTTCTAGAAACCCTTTGTATAGTAACAACATGTGCTGAGAGGCTGGCAGGCTGCAAGACACTGTCAATCCCAATTTGTTCTGGCTCCCTCCCTCACTGAATCTGGTGACATCACGCAGATAGATGTGCTTGCGAGCAAAACAGCAGAAGGAGTTGAATGTCTGCCAAAAATTTGCAGTATGGAACTGAGCTGCCTGCTTCCAGTCTTGTTTTCATAAATCTTTCAGTGTGTGCTTCCATTTTTCACTTGCCAGGATGTTCTTCGCTGAACAAATACAGCAGCAGTGAAATTTCTCCACACTTAGCATAACAGTCTCACACAGAGGCTTTGGAGGAGTAGCCTGATCCCTACATTCAAAATTGGTTTTTTTATTAATTATTCTAAAACATTTTGAGTTCTAGTAGAGCCTTCCCCCAAACTGTAGATGTTTTGGGTTTTTTTAAATGTGATGAAGTGTTTGCTTGCAGCTTGCCAGGGGTGGTAAATACAGGAAACATTGAAGCTGTGAAGGATTGTCTTTGATCTGGTTCTTCCAGACTGAGACGGTGTTTATGTGTGGGCATCCAAATTTGAAGGATTGTGGGGATGAACAGGGTGCGCACAAATACTGGCTAGAACAGATAAGAAAGACTATCTTAGGCTGTTGACTGTCTATAAAACTCTCTTTGATAAAATAAATTGCTCATGAACTTCCTGCAGAGGGTACGTGAAGTAATTTTATTTCTCCCCTGAAAAGTTGAGTGAGTGTTATTGCTTTCCTTTCAGAAGGCAGAAGGTGGAATTAATTCCTGAAATCTTGATTCCAAAGAAGTTAAAGCACTGACTGACCCTTTATACAGGGTTATTTTTCCCCTGGTAAACCTCTTGCTGACTGGAAGCAGCTAACTGTCTGGCACCTAGAGTCCAGTCATGAACAAAAAGAGAACAATTTGTGTACAGTAGATCCCCTCTCTCTGTTAAAAGAGAATGGGGAATCCCTGCATAGCTGATTTTAGCTAATACTGCTGTGGTGACTGTGGCTGGAAAGATACTGCCTGTGGGCAGTGAAGATACTAGCTTTCCCCTCCCACTTGGGTATTAATGGTTTGTATGCTTGGCATAACTATCTACAGTTATCTTGTTTTCTCTGTTTCTCAAAAGGAGCAGAAAGTGCAATCCTTCAATTAACTAATCCTGTGAACATCTTCCAAACTGAAGTAGTTTGATGGGCAGGTGATTTACTATTAGTTTATACTTCAGCATCATTTGGGATTTACCCAAATATTCATGTTCTAAATGAGGAGGGTCAGGCTTTCATTCCCATTGCATGGCTTAATTTCGAAACAGCAAATTTCCTAAGTTGTTCAGGTTGTTTCCATCTAGTGGGTGCTTTAAGGACCACACCTCTGACAGAAAGCGTACCATGTGTGCTGTGTCTGTACACTGAGCAAAAGGCAGAGCTTTCAAATTTTCAGTTTCTGTATTACAGTAACATAAACAAACGTGATTCCTGCAAGAAGCTATTCTGGATACGGCTTTTGCTTTGGCTTAGGCAGAGTAAAGGTGCTTGAAGTTTCTCTGGCATACGCTTCTGTGCAATAAAGAACAGTATGTGCATATGTACCCACAGAATAGATTCTGAAAAGGTATGTGCAAAACCACTAACCGTAACTCAATACAGCTATGCAGAGAATGTTTCTCAAAACTTGCCGTAATCTAACATTATTCCCATTTCCAGTGTTTTAAAAGTGATTTCAGCATACTGAAATTGTGTACATCTCTCTTCTGGAAACTATGAATCACAGGATTTAAATGCGGAATTGGATTAGAAAGAATTTGCTCGATAATGAAATCCAGCACTTAATGTTAAATTAGGCCATCCTAATTCACTCTTACTAGTTGACTGAGTACCGCTTTAAAACAAACAATTATTGCACTTGCTACATCTTTGATGAGGCTGTTGTAGGATGTCAGTTCTTAAATTTAAAAATGTCCTGCTTATTTCAGGCCACGTGTATTGTTGGCTAGTTCTTACCTATTTCTTACTTTGCTAGTGCTGTGTCTCATCTTAAATGCATCTTTTTCACTGCACAATGTTTAACTCCCCCCATAACTTTTTCAGAGAGCACATCTGTTTGTGATTGCTAAATAGCATACTCACATAATTTTTTGCAGGAAGATGTTATTTTAGTTTTTCGTGACAGTGTTAATAGTTGTACAGATGTTGTTCTTTGGAGTACTAACTTCTATTCAGTCAGTGCTGTATTGACTGTCAGAATCAAGTAAAATTTTTGAGACATGCTGTGTATTACATCATGTTTATGGAATTTATAAATGTCAGTGTCATTTTTTGTATTACAGTTTGCTCCCTTGAGGTACCCACTGCTCTTACTTTCTGTTTTCCTCACAGCCGGTTGCTGAACCAATTCCAATTTGCAGTTTCTGCCTTGGTACAAAAGAGCAAAATCGGGAGAAGAAACCTGAAGAGCTCATCTCTTGTGCTGACTGTGGCAACAGTGGTAGGTAACCGTTTCCAGGGCTGCTGGTACTATCCCTTCCCTTGAGGCAGAAGAGCTTGTATGCTGCCTGGTGCTGCCCCATGCACCGAGGGAGTATGCATCTAGTAAGAATCTTGCCACTTAAGGCACAGAAGTCTAGTGTAGTCACTCCCGCTGACCCAGACATGTGAGGAATATGCTTCTGTGGCATACAATACAGCTAGTTCATACAATACAGCTGAATCTTAGGCTGCCAGAGGGAGACGGCTAAGTTAACCTAGCACAAAAAATTCATTTGGCTCCTGGAAGAATTTTTAATAGAAGTGGCAATGAAGACCGTTTCACCATGTTTCTCAATTCAGTTATGAAGCATCACCTTTGTGTTCTTTTCTATGTGGGCCTGCCATTTGCTATCTAGGGCATTGGTTTGTGTTATTAAGTAGGTAAGAGTAGAAGCACCTAAAAATAGGAGTATCTGGATAACCAAAATTCTGCATGGGAATACATAGTTGATAAAGTAGCCTCTCTGTGAGCTATGTATGACCACGAACAGAAGTATAATGATTTTACCAGTAAAATTTTCTCCTTTTTCTCCAGGTCATCCGTCCTGTTTGAAGTTCTCTCCAGAGCTGACAGTTCGAGTGAAAGCCTTGCGGTGGCAGTGTATCGAATGCAAAACGTGCAGTTCCTGTAGAGATCAAGGAAAAAATGCTGTGAGTATGGTGGAGTATAGATTGAATGAAGAGGATACCAGTTTTGTGGCTGTTAGGTTAAAATACAAAAGAAAATTATTTTTGAGAGAAATATCTGTAGTTTTTATTTTAGTCGGGTAGTCTTTCTGAGACCTGTGGAATACCTTTAATTGTCTGTAGTTGAAAGCTATGTGCCTGTTCTCTGAAATGGTGATGAATTAATGGAGGGCTTGATGCTGATGCACATATAAAGAGAGATTATCTGTCTTCAACAGGATAACATGCTATTTTGTGACTCCTGTGACCGTGGCTTTCACATGGAATGCTGTGATCCTCCTCTTACCAGGATGCCAAAAGGTGAGGACTTTGCGGTAAGAAGGATAATTTAAGATGATGTTGGAAGAGATCAGTGGGCAGGCAGTGCTTCCACTTATTTGGTCCTTTCTTAACTACATTTAGCTCATTTTTTGTATGGAATTATCATTCAAATATTAGGAACCAAAGAAGGTTCAGAACTTCACATTCAGGTTTTTCACTATCTCCTGTTCCCTGTGCGTTACTCTCTGTGAAGGGTGTTGAAAAAAAATTCTTGAGGTTTGAAGGAATAGAATTGGTCCCTACAGATTAAGATGATCCTGAAGGCATGAATAGCCTTGTACAAAAGAAAGAGACGACTTCTGTGTTTTTCAAGTGACAGCTATTTGGACAGTAGAGTATTATGGACAAATGAACTTCTCTTTCCAATCAGAAAGCAGATTATTTATGGAAGATTCTTCCTTGGTAGTTGGAAGAAAACTTTCGTATATGAGATAGTTTGAAATAGTATAGTCGTAAGCAGATAATGGGATAATTAACCATTAAATTAGGGTTTTCTGATGATGTGCTGCCAATTAAGGAGACTTCCTTTGTGATTGTAACTTTTTAGGGGCTGGGGAATATTAACAGGACTTGAGTTCAGATTGTTGAAGCATACGCATAATTCTTCTTACACGTATATGTGATAAACAGTGCCTTTGGTACTGTTCCTACCCTTTATCTCGGAAGGCCAGTGGACTGTATTTCTCCCTTTTGTCCTATATAGAAGTCTGTTGCATTTGGTGATGCAGACTTGTGTCTTACAGGTATGTGGATATGTCAAATATGTCGACCACGGAAGAAAGGAAGAAAACTTTTACAGAAGAAGGCAGCACAGATAAAAAGACGCTATGCTAATCCAATAGGACGTCCCAAAAACAGGTTAAAGAATCAAAACACAACGTAAGTCTCTGTAAGGAAGAGTAAGATGTGAGATTCTGTAAGACAGTGGGTATTTCTAAAGTCTCTAGTCTACCTTGTGAGAAGTTTTCTTTTACAGTTAAGAGCTGTTTGTTATTCTTTGCTACAAATTTCCTGAAAAGGGCTGCAAAAGACTAGAAGTAATCTTAGTGCTTCTTTTGGCCAAGATTTTTGAGTCTTTATAATAATTTACTATTTATTTTTGAACTATTCCTTATAGTCAAATTCCTGAATTTTGCTGTTTATGTAATCTTTTTTGCTGGATGGCTTCTTCTTCCAGCATAATTGCCTTGCTTTGCATTTCCCGAGAACCCTTTCCGTCGTTTAAAGAGATTAAGTAATCACAATAAAGCATACGAGGTTGTTTGACATATATTTAATCTGACACTGCTGCCAGAAAATATTTGGCTCCTTTCTGCTTCCATTCCACATGTTTCTGCATTTGTGGAGAACTCTACTGTGCTGAGACATATTGTGTTGCTGCAGCCTTGTCATGGTTGTCGTACGGCAACTAGCTAGTTGTTGGGGAATTGGATTTGGGTGGGCAGGAATTCTTTGGATAACTGTTCAGCCAAAGCAATTTCTTTGAATTAAGATTGCTGTGCAGTGCTGGTTGTCATACAGCACTATGGACTCTTCGGGGTGCAAAACAGTGAAGGTGCATGTCACAAGAACTTCTCTTTTGGACGTCAGATCAGCTTAAAAATCCAGTTGAACCACCACTTGATTCTAACCAATAGCACCAGAGCATGTTCTGGAAAACAACCTTACAAAATGTAATGCTTCTAGAAACATAGATGGAGTGTCTCTATTAAACATGATAGTTTCTTTCAGTCAGTACAATAACTTTGCATAGATGAACTCTCAGTATAATTCAGAGGAACAAAAGGAAAACTATCTGCTATCTGCTTCTACTGTTTTCTCTCTTTTTACTATTATTTCATGATTGATTCTCAATTTTTTTGCCTTTTTTCCATCATTTCACTTGCAAGATATATCAGAATTGTGCAAAGATGTGTAGTTTTTCTTCTTGGGGAAAAGCTGCCTTTTCCGATCCTCTGTAGCTGAAAGGACTGTAGCTAAAAATAGTCAGTCAGTCTAGGGCACTCCTTTTGAAAAGTGTTGAATACTCAGTTATCTCAGAGAATCATAGGATCATTTAGGTTGGAAAAGACCTCTAAGATCATCGAGTCCAACCATTAACCCAGTATCACTGTGTTCACCACTACCCGTATCCCCAAGCCACATCCACACACCTTTTGAATACTTCCATCTCAATAGAGTTTTAAAATTTACAGTCTTAAAGATGGCAGATGGAGAGCAATGCTGTTTTCAGCTAAGGTGACCATCAGTGGTATAAGTTCTTAGCTAATAGGCATGTCGTTCATGTATTAACTTTCTGTGGAATTCTTACAACAATTTCCAATCAGTACAAAAACTATGACAAATGACAAGTGTAGATGTTTAATGATTGCATAAATTGAAGCCTTCTGTGCAATGTATTTGTTCTGGTTACTGATTTTAAAATTTATTGTTGTGTTAAATTTGGTGAAAATCTATTGTTTATACTCAAATTAGTTTGACGTAATGTTCAATGTAGAGAAAAATAGCACAGTACTTCTACTGAGATGTTTAAATCCTGGCTCTTCTACACAGACTCTTGATGACTCCTGTATTTTTAAATTCTTCACCTTGCATTCTGTGCGGTTGATAAATATGTTAGAGAAGATGTTAGGCCACCTTACTGCATCTTCTGACCATATCTTTCCCCTTCTCATCCTTTAGATCAAAAGGTCCTTTCAGCAAAGTTCGCACTGGTCCTGGTCGGGGTCGTAAGCGTAAGATCGCTCTGTCCAGCCAGTCAGCATCATCAGACGGAGCATACCTGGAGCAGACAGATGTCTCGGACTTCGGCAGAGATGGCAGCAACACCTTGAAGTTTAACAAGAAAACCAAAGGGCTTATAGATGGCCTTACTAAATTCTTCACTCCCTCCCCTGATGGACGAAAAGCTCGAGGGGAAGTGGTAGACTATTCTCAGCAGTATAGGATCAGGAAAAAGGGTACCAGGAAATCTAGCACTTCAGAATGGCCCACAGGTAAAGATTTTTCACCCTGCCAATGTAAGTATCCTGTGTACCAAACGAATGTTCAAAGGCTAGGATGTTGAAGTGACTGCAATTGTTAGAGGCTGTAAACTTTGAGTTGAAAGTTAATGCTGAAATGCACTTATCTTTGTTGCATTGAGATAGAATACGAGCTGGAAAAAAGGAAGTGATCCTAGAGACCTTAGCCTCTTTATACATGATGGCAAGGTGTGATGAGGAGTTAAATGATTACAATAAGGTAGAATCCCCATTGGTGAGGAGGCGCTTGCAGAAAGCCGTAGGAAATGGGCTAAATAATGTCACATTGGAAAGAAATGTCATAGGCAGTGATTCATGAGAATTAAGACCAGCAAGGTGGAAGTATGAAATGGAAAATAGACAACTAAAACCAGTCTGACAGACCCATGAGTGTTCAATCTATGGATGCATGCCAATAGAGGAGCCATAGAGGAGCCTGTTTGTGGGGCTTGGCATCTTCTTGCTGAAAACTGTCCCTTCCCTTTGGAATGCAGTTCTGCTTTCCTTGTTTTTTTTACTTTTCTGGTTTAAGACATTATCTATGACTGGACCTTTTATTTAATGTCCGTGTTCAGATACTTAGAGTTTTGTTGAAGGGTTCTGAATTGTTCCTAAGCAGGCAGTGGAAAATATTCTACAATAAAATACTATGTTTACAGCTTTAGAATAGTTACCCGTATTAACCTGGCTGATGCTGGAAGAATAGCGTTGTGACTCAATGGTTTGGAAGTGAGGTGAAGTGTCTAGTGGGTTTTGTTTGTTTTTTGTTTGGGTTTCTTTGTTTGCTTTTGTTGAAGGGGTGTTTCTAAGGTGATGAATGTAGGTGTCCTTGTTTTGGTTTTACCAGATATGGCATTTAAATAGTTGTGATCCTTGTTTGTGAAAAACGGGCTTAGTGGTAAGCCATTTATGCCTTCATGGTACTGTGAATATCTAGGTGGCGACATTTGGACCTATTTAAATAATAGGGCAATGGTACTTACATTAGTCCCAAATCTAGAACCTGTTCTTCCTTTGTGGTCCCAAATGTGAATAGAAAATCCCATCCAAAAAAACCTGGCACAGTGTGTGAATACAGCCAGATGTTGTTTGTCACTGCACTAAAAGTAAATACTCTTTCGTAAATGTAGGTGAAGACAATTCCCTCTCTCATTTACAGACAATCAGGATGGCTGGGATGGAAAACAAGAAACTGAAGAGCGTTTTTTTGGAAGCCAGGATGTCTTAAATGAAAAAGACATGGAGTTGTTTCGAGATATTCAGGAGCAAGCACTGCAGGTAAAGTTAAATTTTCAATGTCTGGCAGTAAGTACCAAATCTGTAAAAGACATTTAAACAAATCTAAAACCACCACCCCAACTACAAAATAACAACAAGAAATGCAGACTTCAGATGAGTCAGTCTGTCACAGAAGCTAAAGTGCTTGGTTTCTGCTGCTCAAGAATAATGGACAACCGACCTCAAGAGAGCTGAAGGATATCATAAAAGAGAGTGTAAGTGGTTAAGGTGGCTAAAAAACCTTGAGGGCTGTGGCTTTAGTCTTCACAGAACTGTTAAATAGCTGGTAAAACATGTGGACTGTGAAAACAATAAAAATACAGGAACGTTTGCTAGCAGCATGGGTCACATAGAATCTCTGAGTAGTTAAAGCATTCTTTTTGTAGGTACTTTAACTCCTTATGGAACAGGATAGAGCATTGCTGTTTGTGTCTGTGTACACATTGATAGATGTTAACCAGTAGTGGTTGCTGTTCCTTTTTATCTAGAGCTCCACAAAATATGGATGCCTGGTATTAGATCCTGAGGTGACTTTTGTCTACACCAGTACCACTTAGGAGGCTTAGCAACATGTTAATTCGGAATGTTAACTTTCAAACACTAACCCATTGTCCTGAGTACAGCTGTCTCATTAGGCTAGCATAAATCTGTGTATAGGTAATTCACCGGTACTCTGCCCATTAGTTGCTGACCTCCTGCATGAAATATTCTCATTTGTTAATAACTTCAGTCCAGGTAGTTCATATTATAATGCAACCCTAGTGGGAATATTTGGATTTTTATAATCCTCTGAGTGACAGTCTTTTGAGATAAAATCTTCATGAGTTGAGAAAGCAGTTGTTTTCTTTTAAAGTAGAGCGTTTAGTATCCTTATTTTTAATTGCTATAAAATATAAGGTTACTATCAGAGGGACAGGGGAAATAAAGGTTGTATAAGTAGTTTAAAAATACTCTACTTTCTATTTTTCTAATAAATGTGAGGGTTTTCTTTAATTCTTCAGTACTTATGATGATAAGCACATAGCCACATCCTGAATATTGGTTTGGTAGCTGCTACATTCACAGTAGTCCATCTAGTCTCAGAGCTGGGGATGCCGATGCGTGATGTTAAATACTCGCATATTCTAGTTTTTAACCTCAGGAGCAGTTTATATGTTTCCATTCTTCACTATTGAAATAACAAGAAAGGAAATTACAATGAGACTCAAAAAAGATTGTATTAAACTTTGCTGTGTACTAATTTGCATTTAAAACTATGACGTGCAACACCGTGAATGGTAGTGGAGATACGTGGTATGATAATATTTATTAATTCATTCTTTTTATGAATAATGTGGTTGTTTGAAATGTGACTGGTATTGGTTTTTAGTGTCAGAGCAACATCTGCATCTTCCTAATTACCTGTGAGTTCGAGCATGATGGACTGTGTAGATGAAAATGTTGTAGTTTATTTAATCTTAGTAGTCTTTCACTTAGAAATTTATGAAAACTTAGGTTTTTTCCCCTTGCATAGAAAGTAGGGGTGACTGGACCTCCTGATCCACAAGTCCGCTGCCCTTCTGTTATCGAATTTGGCAAGTACGAAATCCAGACCTGGTACTCCTCCCCATATCCACAAGAATACTCGAGGTAGGACTCTTCTTTGTTTTTCGTCAGTTTTTCTGGGAAAGCTGTACTCCAGCAGGCATAGAAATCTGGTGGTTTCTACATTTTGGTATCTGAAAGATAGTTCTTCTGTGCTGTGCATACAGTTGCTTTCCTGTCCTCTTGCTTAAGAACTTTGCAAATTGTCTAAACTGCAAACTCTTCGAACTTTATTCAGAAAGAGGAATGGCTTATAAGGGCTATAGCTAGAGGAAGAAAATTAAAGGAAGCTCTTTATTCTGCCATTTAATAAGAACACGTGGTCTGTCATGAGGAATTATTCTAGCTGTAAAAAGACGTTCCTGCCCAAGCTAGAGTATATAAATGGAGTTAAATCAACAAGAATTTTGGGGTACTTGCATTCCAATTGTTCATGTCAGTGTAGCATGTAAAACAGTTTTAAAGCAAATGGGTAGGTGGTGACATGACCCATCACTTAAGGGTATGTACATAGAGCAGGGATGTTGGCTGTGATGATGAGGGAAAGAAGGGAATAGGAACTAGTTATCTCATCCATCCTAGCATCACTAGTGCAAAACTGGGAGGGGTCACTGTTTTTTTCCTAGGATTTTCATCTGTTTCCTCTGGCATAAGTTAATAATGTAAATGTAATTATGCGGGACATTAAGGGCTGTTTTTAAATACGCATTTGTTACAGAATAAGTGTCATGACTTTAACTGCGGCAAGGTAGTCTTGCCCTCATTAGCACGTACACAAGGTCAGTGTATATTGGGTTTGTTTTTATCAGTTGGCAGGACTGAGTAATTTTTTATACAAAAGTCTCTGTCTTCAGTCTATGATCTTTCTTTATCTCTGCTTACAGGCTACCGAAGTTGTACCTTTGTGAATTCTGTCTAAAATACATGAAAAGCAGAACTATTCTCCAACAGCATATGAAAAAATGTGGCTGGTTTCATCCTCCAGCCAATGAAATTTACAGAAAAAATAATATATCAGTCTTTGAGGTAAGTTAGAAAATGAAGCCGTTCACTTTTCTCTATAAAATAAGGTCTTCAGCATTAATCGTGGGATAAATTTTTCATAGTCCAAAAATCTTCATTCTTGAAACACTGAGTTTCCGAGAGTGAAGAATGACAAGCAAGCAGCGAGTAGGAACTGACCTTGTGTATAGATTATTCATCCGTAAAACACAGAAGACTCACTTTGTAAAAATCTGGGTTTTTTGTTTTACGAAAATTAATTTTGTCTCTTAAGCTATTGAATGTGACAGTGACTTGGTTATGGCCTTTATTCTGCGTAAGTTTTAAGTCCTTTGAGATGCTGCCTGTGACAGAGAAGTCTTCTCTCACGTTAAAACATTTCAAATGTGTGGGGATACTCAGGTGAAGCATGTCCTTGCATAACAGCAAATGGAGTGACAGAACTTTTCCTCATGTTTCTAAGGTTGATGGCAATGTCAGCACTATCTACTGCCAGAATTTGTGCTTGTTAGCGAAACTCTTCTTGGATCACAAGACTCTCTATTACGATGTGGAGCCATTTCTTTTCTATGTGCTGACACAGAATGATGTTAAGGGCTGTCACCTTGTTGGCTACTTTTCCAAGGTAAGTATTTGGGTATGAATTGTTTGGTATGGTGAGCAGTGCTGTTTTAGATTCTTTATATTGTTGTAACTTATGCTCTTGCGTTTTACATAATAAATTATGTAATACAGGTATAGACATCTGTTGCAACCAGGTTTTATTTCTGTTACATTAGGAGACCTCTTGGGTTAGTAAACCCAAGTTTCCTGTAATATAAAATAGTGTATACTTGCTAAAGAACTTGTACTGCAGCTAATGGTTAAAAAAACCCTTTTCTAATTACTTCCTGCTCTTGGCGGGGATGGGGTAATACTGTTTGTGAGATAGAGCTGCTTGGTAATTCTGTTTCTCATCTTTTCTTCTGTATATACATTGTTTTCCAAACAAGTTTGGCAACTTTGCACCTGATTTGAAGGCTTTTATTTTTTTGAGGGAACAGGGCCAAGATTTCAGATAGGACTTTTCTTAAGATTTTTATCCTTAATTGTTTCAATTATTTTTAAATAGTTTTATTTGAATGTTTTGGGTTTTTTTTAGTATTCAGAACAGCAGATTTGAGACTGGATTTTAGTATGCTATGCTGTTCACTGGAGTATTGCAAACTTCTGCAATGAAGTTAGCTGCCTTAAGATTTATTCTTCGAATTCATCTTCTTTGCATCCCTTGTTCTTTACTTTATACTGTCTAAGCAGAAGGTTATGTCAAGTTTTCATTATTTGTGATTTTCTTAGCTGAAATAATGGTGGAGTTTTAATTTTGTCTCTTTGAAGTCTTTCCTTGGCTTTATTGTTCCTAAGAATCTTTGACTGTGGCTTCCTGTCTCAGTTTTTGCTATAGAACTACTTCTACAGAACAACTTACACTATTTCTCAGTGATTTGTTTTTTCAATATGATGCTTTTTTCTCCAACAGGAAAAACACTGCCAACAGAAGTACAATGTTTCCTGTATAATGATTCTTCCACAATACCAGCGAAAGGGCTATGGCAGGTTCCTAATTGACTTCAGTAAGGAACTTTTTCTTTACCTTTTTCAGTCTGTCTTTTCATATTTTAAAGGACTGAACAGTAGAAGTGGATATTTTTCAAATTAAAACACATCTCAGCACAAAGGCTTCTAAAGCTCACAAAATCATCTGAACTTCCCAGTTTGCTCTTTTTGTTGGAACTTCAGTTCTGAAGACAAAATTGATCATTTTTCCCTTAAATCCAGTGTTTTCTGTGCAAGCAACTTAAGGTGAAAACTGAAGGCGTGTGTCAGTATAGTGATTTTAGCAGTCTCGTGCGTGTAGTTCCTTTTAGGGAAAGCCAACTGTAAGACTGTATGGTCTGTGGAAATCTTCAGCAGCTTGGTTAGGAGAATGAGTGTCTTAAGCAAAAGTGTCTCACATTTGAATTTAACTTTGAGAGCAACAAAACCAGACATACTTAAGCTCTGAATACTCAAATAATTCTGAGATTCCTACATGTATCTCAGCAAGGTCATAGGAAACTTCCCCCTGTAACTATACATTGTTTTTTATGCCCACGGCAATTTAANGTTATGGTAGAACAGCAGTGAGAAGGCACATTTGTCATCTTCTTCCATCCACCTGTCTTTGTCTCACTGGGTAGAAATTTCTTGGCCTTTATTGAACCTGTGCAATGTATCACAGTCTTAAATTAATGAAATATCTGCAAATAGAGCTTGATACTCTCCAGTATGGTCATGAAGTTTGACAGTAGAGAATTTTCAAGAAAATTATTAGTAGTATTAGTTTTAAGAGTATGTTTTTCCTCTGTCATTTCCAAAATTGCTATTGCAGTTGTGCTTCAGGCTTGGCGTAGTTTCTAGGTAGGCACCTGCTGCCATCTCGTGGCATTGCCATAGTCAGTGTCTGATGGCAGCAGAATTCAGAAATCTCATACTTGATCATTGAATGAAAGGAGTTTAAACAAACAAAAACTTGGCTCGACAACTCAAAGTATCCTTCGGTGTTCTCGTCTACATCTTGTAGGCAGCACTAAGCTATTTTATGAGGCCTTTGTAGAAGTTGGGGTGGAAATGGAAGCTAATGTTTTGAAACCTTTTTTCTCGTGTATCTTTAGGCTATTTGCTTTCAAAGCGTGAAGGTCAAGCAGGATCACCAGAGAAGCCCCTGTCAGACCTGGGGCGCCTGTCATATATGGCTTACTGGAAAAGTGTAATATTGGAGTGCCTTTATCATCAACGTGACAAGCAATTAAGCATCAAGAAATTGAGTAAGCTGACTGGAATCTGCCCTCAAGATATCACTTCCACTCTGCATCACCTACGAATGCTTGACTTCCGTAGTGATCAGTGAGTACAGGAGTCCTGTTGTAATCCCAAATACCTTCAGATGTATTTCATTGAAAATTAATGGTTGAAGACAAGTGACATCTAAGTAAATTGAAGACAAGTGACATCTAATAAGCTTGATTTTACTAAAGACTTCAGTCTCCAAATATTGAGACTATGGTACTCATGTGCAATGCAAGAATCATTCAGTGCCAAAGGTGGCTCAAATGTCCATCTGTGTAGCACTGCAGATATGGAATTTCGAGTGATTTGCTGCTGTGAGAGAGAGCAAGTTGGTCTTTTGGTTGTGTTTTCTTGAGATCCCTCAGCAAAATCAGTCTAATACACTCACAAAACAGAGCAAAAACCAGCAATTTCCCTTCTGTAGAGGCAGATCTGCTCCTTATTTTCAGTCAATGAGCAGACAGTTGTTTCCCTCCTTTTCTCTGTGTCTCAAAAATGCCATAAACTGTGTGGATTAACATGGAATGCTTGAAGAGTGGGACAGATCGCTGGGAGGGATGAAGTGTGTTGGTATAGAACAGGTAGCATGCTTGCTCAGCTGACAAGTCAGGTGAAATACTGAGAATTAGTCTTGTTTCAGACCATAGCAGTTTAGTGAGTGGGCTTGTATTCTATTTTGTTCTGTGTTGAAACTTTTTTGGAAGACTTGAGAATAGTTTTATGTCCTCATCCTACAGTATACCTTTAACTGGTGATATTTCTCTCAGACCCCTAAACAAAATGTACTATGTTAGTGGGACTGCAGCTTTTCTTGAGCAGTCCTTTTATTTCTCTTTGGTAGCTTTCACCTTATATTGCCCATTCCCCACATGGCATACCCCTTGTCCGTAATAAAAATGATACTCTGCAGCTGAATGTTACCCATGGAAGGATAATGGCTTCACCATTAACAAGAAGTGGAAAGAATTTTAACATTTCCTCAGTTGCGAAATGCTTTCTCTGGTAGTCAGATGGTACTGCAAATTGTACTGTTTTAATGAGTTTCTCTTCTCTCTGAAGTTGCTTGTGGCAGCACTGATTGAGAGTATACAGATTTTTCTGTAATATGTCTGTTTCACATGACAAGATGTACAGTATGTCACCTGTTACTGATCAGAGTATTATTGCTGTTCAGATTTGTGATCATTCGTCGTGAGAAGCTTATCCAGGAACACATGGCAAAGCTTAGAACTAATGTCCGACCTATTGATGTGGATGCAGAATGTCTGCGTTGGACACCTGTTATAGTTTCCAACTCGGTTGTCTCTGAAGATGAAGAAGAGGAAACAGAAGATGGGGAAAATGAAGAGCAACAAAAGCAGAAAGAAAAGGATCCAGAGACCAGTGTAAGAGTGAATCTCTTATTTCTGTGTGGCATGTAGTTTACACTTTAAGCTTTTGCAGGCTGCGCTAACAAAATTTCATATGCGAAGCTTGTGCATTTGTCATAATCATAAAAAGCAATGCAGTCATGGTTAGTTTATGTATCTTCATGGTTTCAGATTAGAAAATAAAAATAGAGAAAACATCAAGGCATAGTCTGGAGAGCAATCCTTGAAGGAGTTGCACTTTTTGCATCAGGTGATGAGCGCTGACTAGAATACTAAGAGGCAAATGATCTACTGTTACTGTATTTACATTAAACTAATTGTAATGTACATTTTAATGGAAAAATAGCTTCAAGTTTTTCTTACTTATTTCTTGAAAATTGCACAAGTACTGCACAAGTACTGTAGCAAGGTGAAGCTAGCATTCTAGCACACCACTGAATGGCTGACTGAAGTGACTCGTTGGGAAGCTAAGTGAGGTATATTATCACCTGTGAGGAAAGGAGTAGCAAGTAGCACTACATGAATCTCTTAAAGGTCAAGTATTTTTTTTAATCTTGGATTTTTTAAAGTCACTTTTGTTAAACTTTTCTGACTTTTTGCTCAGACACTTTTCTGGAATCAAATTCAGGATAGACATTTATGCTGAAATAGGAAGTGTGAAATCTATTTGTTTTTATTTAAATCAGATGGTAAAATCTATGTCATGGGAGAAGAAAGAGCAAGAGCCTTACTCACCAACAGAGAGTGAAAAAAAGCCAGACATTGTTGCTCCAGCCAATTCTGCACGACCGAACAAGCACATTTTTCCCCTGGATAGTCTTCCTGCAAACAGTCAGCCATCACGAAGAGGTCGATGGAACCGCAAGAGCAAGAAACTTCATGAGCCCTTTTGTGAGAAGGAGCCAGTATTGCCTGCCGAAGACAAAACAGCAGTTCCCAGTGGACAATGCAGTGAATGTGAGGAAAAATCAGCAGCCTCACGAGGCCGGTGCAGTGATTGTGAGGAGAAGTCAGTGGCCTTGCAAGGCAGATGTGGTGAATGTGAGGAGAAATCTCCAGCCTCGAGAGGCCGGTATGCTGAAGATGAAAAATCTACAGTTTCCCAAGGACAGTATGGCAAAGGTGAAAAATCTGCAATTCCCCGTCGGCAGCACAGTGAAGGTATGGAAAGGTGGAGGGGGCAGTTGAAAAAGAACACAGAGCCACTGAAATGCAGATTCCCAGAGGACTGCAACAGATTACCCCGGCGCTACAGTGATAGTGATAGGGCACTTCTGAGGTGTTTTACTGAGAGTAGTGAAGAGGAAGATGATGAGCCTGTGAGTCCTCGGTCAAGCTCTCCACCCGTTCTCACCAAGCCAACATTGAAACGAAAGGTGGGTGCCTTATTTCTTGTTTTTTGACTATGTTATCCAGTCAGTTTTGTCAGTATGTTGGGGCTTTCTGAAGGATGGTGCAGTTCATGAGGTCTATATTAAGTGTACAGTGTTCCAGAACTCTCAGTGTTCCAAAACTCTGTCTGCAGGATACTTCCTGCTGACTTTTTCTAGTGGTGGTTTTTGGTGAATCAGAGGTAGGAGTTTGATGGTTTTTTGATTCTAGCTTCTATCTTGTGCTTTTAATTTTTTTTCTAACTTAGTTATTAAAGTTTTACCCGGTCATGCAAAATAGAAAGAGATACAGTCATAGTAATGAAAGAAGCTTGCAAAGAAAATGCTCTCTAAAGAACTGAAATCAGAATGTAAAGTCATTGAAATTATTTACCATGGGGATGTGAATTCTGTCAATATGTCTGAACAAATCCTTTCTTCATGGGCTGCTGCACTGAAAAGTTCTTTTCTGTATCATTTTTGCACCTTATTCTAATCTATTCACGTCTGCATCGTAGTGTGTCTGAACTTCCAGCTGTTATGGATGGGCTGTTAGCTTCAGCTGTTTAAATTCTAACTAGTGGTAGGTGCCAGTTGCTATTTCTAGTGAATTCTGGATTCTAGAAGGGGCGGCTCTCTGCTGTTTGTGTTTTATATTTATCTAGTGTTTTATTTCTACTGCACATGGTAAAATGTCTTCTCTCTTCCCACCTTCCACTTTCAGAAACCAGTCCTTCATCGGAAGAGGCGAGTCCGCAAGCGTAAACACCACAACAGCAGCGTTGTCACTGAAACCATCTCAGAAACCACGGAAGTGCTGGATGAACCATTTGAGGACTCAGACTCTGAACGACCAATGCCCCGATTAGAGCCTACATTTGAGATTGAGGAGGAGGAGGAGGAGGAGGAGGAAGAAGATGAAGAGGAGGAGAGTGAACTTTCATCCAGTGGATACTTTCGGCACTTAGCTCCACCAGACACACTCAGGCATAGATCCTCTTCTAAGAGGAAGTCCAGAGATGAGGAGGAGTCTGATGACAATAATGGTATGTTTGATGGTACGCTGGTGAAACTTTGATAGATTGTGTTGGATGATAACAGCTCATGACAGAACCAGCTGCTTTCTTTGTCTTGTAACTTCCAGCCAAAATGTAGGTTAGGCCTAAATTACCAAACTAGCCTCAGACATTCCCTAGTTTTATGAAAATGGGCTGCATATATATTAAACTATCTTATTGGCAATGGCCTGATCCCAGGCTATCCTTTTGATTCAGCTTTCCTAATGGAACTGCTATCTGTGGTTGTGTAAAAACCTATGCAGCAAAGTCACTTACAGAAATAAAATGGAAATGAACTGTCAAGCCCCCCATTTTCCATAACAAAGGGAAATATTAAATTGTCTCTTCTGAGATCCTCTTCTTCATCACACTGCATGTTCACCCTCTCAGCTTCTTATATCTCCTTAAGGTTTTCTGAACCTTCGGTTCATAAAACAAAATAATTTGGTTGTGACTGGTTGCTTAGAGTCAATTTAGAAGAAGCATCTGTCATTCAGGTGCTCCGTTAGCAATCTTCTTTATGGCTATGAGATGTCCAGTTGTTTTGATGGGTTACACAGTGCAAAGCAGTCAGTGAAATAAAACTGAACAACTGTGAAAAACAAGTATGGTGCCATTATCCCACAAGAAAAAATTGTTACCTCATTAATTTATGGCTTTCAATTAGGTTGTGGCTACCAGAGAAGAATTTTTCTTTAAAAGTACTTTAATACCAAAAGCATTAATACAATAATAGGCAGGTTTGCTATCTATTTAGCATCAATTACCCTTAAATCCTTACTACAGCATATAACTATGTAGATTTTATTGCAAACATGTGCTGACAGCATTAAGTTCGCTTAGTGGGAATACGTGCACAGTTATCTTATACCATTGTTTTCTTTAATTCTCTTGTGATTATATTACTCGTTAAATACATTTTTATGATACTCCAGCACCATTAATAAGACTATGGAGTTGGAGACAGATTTGTTAGATCAGTTGTTTTAAGTCTTTTTCATTTGTGCTCTTCTGAATGTTTTCTGGTGGAGATGCAGATCCCTTTAGAGATTCCACTCACATAACATTCTTTTATAAAATAAATCCATGATTTTTAACCATCTTTTGCAGACTCCAAATAGTCCATTAAGTGCCCAAGGATCAAAAATGGTACTTGGAAAGCCACTGTTTTAACTCATATCCATTTTATACTACAGGGATAAATTTCTGGCTCACCTACATTATGAATACTTGTAATTAAGTCATTTCTGCTCCCTTGTCTCACTTCTGTTGCTTTTTTTTCCCCCTTGAACTTCTGCAGATTAGTCATGAACCTCTGAAGTAATAAAATAGTAACCATATTGTTTTAGGGTATTGCTGCTCCTGACATCACACAGTATCTGTTGGCTGCTTTTGTCTTCAGTGCAGATGCCTTTGCACACACATATTAAAACTGTAATGCTCTTAGAGAAAATACGGAGTGCTGTCAGTTACCTACACGTGTTCATCATGAACAGCTGGCTTTTTATTTTGATAAAAAAATTAGGCTGGGTGAGGGAGACAGCACTACCTTATGACAATTCAAAAATACGGTGTTGAAGCAATTAACAAATGGTTCAGATTTAGACTATTTTAATCATAACTACGAGGTGGGAGTGTTTATGGGTATCTTAGAAAATGTTTTGGAGGTTTTCGCATCACTACAGAAACCTATTTTTACTTTTCTTTTTTTAACTTTCTCACTAGGGGTCAGATTTTTCTCCTGAGATCTTAATGTCTAGCTGAAGCAATGCGTTGAAAGTGTTTTAAGATTTCCCTGAAATGCAACATTGGAGTTTCTTAAATGGGTGTCTGATGAGAATTTGGATGGGTTCCGATTGCTGTCAGGGCAGCAGTAAGAATGGATAGTGTAGGGTGGTAATTTGAGGCCAGTTTTTAGTAAGGGTTAGGCATTCTGGAAGACAGAAGTTGTTCTGTGGTGTCAAAAACAAAGTTTGTTTCTCTATATTCTACCAAATCTGTGCAATTTGAGTAGCGTTGTGTAGGGAAAGATGAAGCTTGGTAATAGCTGAGCTGTATTATTTTGCTTCTCTTAGTTCTACGTGCAAGTTTGATTGTTAATGTGGTAAATCTAATCCTCTGTAGTAGATACGAAATGTGAAAGACAGGGAAGAGAAATAGTGATGGGTTTTTTTAAGAGGTAGGTTTTATTTCTAAGGGTTTAAGTGTTAATGCTTTAATAAATACTATGAAAATAGTGTTACCTTCTTCCTGTAGAACAATCTGCAGTCCTTTGTGGCAGATCCTTTCTTTTCTTTATGCGCATTCCAAATATTTATTTTTGGATGACAAAATGAGTTATTGATTTTTTAATTCAGTATTCATTTTTTAATACCCAGATTTTTTTCAGAATGCTTATCATTGGAGGGAGGTATTTAAAGTAAATGCCCGTCTGAGCAAAGGGCAAGAGTAACTCAGCTTTATACAGACGTATAAAATGTCACTGACTATCCTAATTGACAGGTTCAAACTAAAATTAATTCAGGGAATGCCTTATACTATTCAGTAAGTTCTCAGAAAGCAATCACATTCCTTTCTGGCTGTATAAGCCCTGAACCTATTTGAGTGTCTGGAAGGTCACTGAAATGCAAATCTTTCTTCATCAAATAAAAGATGAAAGAGAAATTCAGCTTCCTGTTAATGATTTCTTCAATTAAAACAATTACTAGCCAAATCCAGGCATCTGCGTATCTCTATTGGCATTAAAAAGCATAAGGCTGTGAAAAAAGTGAAAATATTTCCTTTCTTAAGCAGATGCACAGATCTAAATGGAAACATGCTTTTATTGCAACTTCGTGTGTTCCCCTACACTGCAACACGTTCATTTGTGAACATATTTTATGAATAAAATTTGTCTTCTGTGGACTTTATTACATGGCTTGGAGCTCAATTTAAATTGCGTATTAAAGGCTCAGAGCTTTGAACCTGGAAAATCTTGAAAACATTGATGTTCTTTGAAAACGTAATGTGTAACGTGCTGCTAATGAGCAGACCTTGATCCTTCTGAGCTAATATTTCTAAGCTAATAAATAAATTCTAATAAATTTCTAATCTAATATTGAAGTTGATAAATATGTTGGGCATGCTTGGGAAGGCTTCCATGAATGCTTAGATTAAACAAAAATGTTTGAACAGTGTCTTTCAATTTGTATTTTCAGGTAACCCACCCTTGAAACCATTATCTATGGTGAGGAATAGTGAAGCAAAGGATTCTTCACTTGAGCCAGATACTTCCACACCTATGAAAAAGAAGAAGGGATGGCCAAAAGGGAAAAGCCGAAAACCAGTCCACTGGAAGAAAAGACCTGGTCGAAAACCAGGTTTTAAACTGAACCGGGAAGAGGTGCCACCATCTGTTGATGATGAAATAATTGATGAAGCGGTAGCTAATTCAAAACCAGGGCGTAAGGCCAAAATTCCAGATAAAGAAGAATGTGTTGAGCAGAAAGACCTGCCTCTCACCGAGGACAGGAAAGAGGAAGATGTGAATATGGAAGCAGAAGAGGTCGGAGAGGGAGAAGAGGAAGATACAGCCAGCAGTGAAGCAAGAGCGGTTTCTCCTGTGGACAGCAACAGCAGTCCAGTGCCAGAAGTAAAAGAGCCCGAGATAGAAGAGGAAGTAGAGCAGAAGCCACGGATTTTAGAAGAGCAGAGGCAATCGGAAGAAGAGCAGCAAGAATTAGACGAACCTGAGCATGACCATGAGGAAGAAGAGGAAGTTGCAGTAGTGACAAATCAAAACGAAGATCATGATGCTGATGATGAAGATGATGGTCATCTGGAGTCTCTGAAGAAAAAAGAATTGGAGGAGAAGCCTGTTAAAGAAGGGGTGAAGGAGGAGCCTCAGGTGCAAGAATGTTTTTTAGAAACAAGTGTACCAAGCGGTAGAGAAGATGCAAAAGAAAAAGATGAAGCAGAAGCAGATTCTGAGGAAGAGCAGGCTTCCAATGAGACATCAGTGGGCTCAGAGCATGTCCCTGGGTCTGAAGATGATCATGAAGAAGAGCAAAGTAATAAAGAGGGGTTAATTGAATTAAAGGAAGAGGAAGAGATTCCTCATAGTGAACTAGATCTTGAAACTGTTCAAGCAGTCCAGTCCTTGACACAGGAGGAAAGCAATGAGCATGATGTAGCTTACCAGGACTGTGAAGAAACTCTTGCAGCTTGTCAGACTTTGCAGAGTTATACCCAAACTGAGGAGGATCCTCAGATATCAATGGTTGAAGATTGCCAGGCCTCAGAACACAACAGTCCAATATCCTCTGTTCAGTCCCACCCCAGCCAGTCTGTGCGTTCTGTCAGCAGCCCAAATGTGCCTGCTCTGGAGAGCAGTTACACACAGATAAGTCCTGAACAAGGATCCCTGTCCGCACCCTCTATGCAGAACATGGAGACCAGCCCCATGATGGATGTGCCTTCAGTATCGGACCACTCTCAGCAGGTGGTGGATAGTGGCTTCAGTGACCTTGGCAGCATTGAGAGCACTACAGAGAATTACGAAAACCCCAGCAGCTATGACTCCACTATGGGAGGCAGCATTTGTGGAAATAACTCTTCCCAGAGCAGCTGTTCATATGGAGGACTGTCTTCTTCTAGCAGCCTCACTCAGAACAGTTGTGTTGTCACTCAGCAAATGGCAAACATTGGCAGCAGTTGCAGCATGATGCAGCAAAACGGTGTCCAGCCTGCAGCAAACTGTAATATCAAGTCACCTCAGAGCTGTGTAGTAGAAAGGCCCCCAAGTAACCAGCAACCAACAACACAGCCACAACAGCAGCAGCCTCAGTCCCAGCAGCCACAGCCCCCACCTCCACCCCAGCAGCAACCTCCATTATCTCAGTGTAGCATGAACAACAGCTTCACCCCAGCACCTATGATCATGGAAATACCTGAATCGGGCAGCACTGGTAACATAAGTATCTATGAGAGGATTCCAGGGGATTTTGGTGCTGGGAGCTATTCACAACCGTCAGCCACATTCAGTTTAGCCAAGTTGCAGCAGCTGACAAACACCATTATGGACCCTCATGCCATGCCTTATAGCCATTCTCCTGCTGTGACTTCCTATGCAACCAGCGTTTCTCTTTCCAACACAGGGCTGGCTCAGCTGGCTCCCTCTCACCCCCTGGCTGGCACCCCACAAGCACAAGCCACTATGACACCCCCACCAAACCTGGCATCCACCACCATGAACCTCACATCACCTCTGCTTCAGTGTAATATGTCTGCTACCAATATTGGTATTCCCCATACCCAGAGGCTGCAGGGGCAGATGCCAGTCAAGGGGCACATTTCCATCCGCTCCAAATCAGCCCCCCTGCCCTCAGCAACCGCACACCAGCAGCAACTGTACGGCCGCAGCCCCCCTGCCGTTGCCATGCAGGCTGGGCCTCGGACCTTGGCTGTGCAGCGGGGCATGAACATGGGAGTCAACCTGATGCCAACCACCCCGTACAACGTGAACTCCATGAATATGAACACCCTGAATGCCATGAACAGCTACAGAATGACACAGCCCATGATGAACAGCAGTTACCATAGTAACCCTGCCTACATGAATCAGACAGCACAGTATCCTATGCAGATGCAGATGGGAATGATGGGGAGCCAGGCCTATACCCAGCAGCCTATGCAGCCAAATCCTCATGGAAACATGATGTACACTGGCCCCTCCCATCACAGCTACATGAATGCTGCTGGGGTGCCCAAGCAGTCTCTTAATGGACCATACATGAGAAGATGAGCAAGATCAACTTGCATCCTAAAAACTGAAATAAATATAAATAAAGGAACCTTTTATACTGACGAACCAGAGAAAATGGACCTTTTTCCAGTTAAAATATTGCTGTAGATTTAGAGGGATTTTCTTTGGTTTATTTTATTTTTTAGGAAGCCTGGTCTTTATTTTTTGATTTTTGTTTGTTTGTTTGTTTTTCTTTTCTTCACAATTGTCAAACATTTTACAGCTAAAATCACTTACAGATGTTTTTTAGAGGGGAAACATGCACAAAATTTTTTCATAATTTAAAAAGAGCCTTACTTTGCTGACAAAGTGGACGGACTATGTGTTACGTGAAATCATCTTCCTAAATTTTTTTTCAATGTATGTCCTTTTCCCTCCCCTGTGCCCCTCTGTATGCAGTTTCTAGTGCTGCAGGCATGTAAAATGTTTGACATCTCAAAGAATAACAACCCTTCCCTCTAAACCCCACTTAACATTTCCTACTTCTAGCAGGAGGCACTTATTGGGAGATTTGGAAGGGGACACAGAGGATAAATGAAGATCTTTATTTCTGCAAGTCAGGGAGAATCTTTAATTTTCCTTGACTCCCTCACCCTCAGTAAAATTTGGAGTTAGGTGTAAACAATAAACTATTCACATTGGTGTTTTTGTAGATGAGTTAATTGAAATTGTATGTTTTATGCTGAAAATATAATGTAACTTTAAAATGATCCCGTTCACCACCCAGACATGCACGTGAACACACATGTGCATGCATGCACACAGGTTCTGTCACTGAACTGCTGGAGGCATCTCAAGAGAGAACTTGTTTTGTATCCCTTTGGCAGTCGTGAAGAGGACAGGGTGGGTAATGGTCTGTTAGGACAAGAAAATGGTTACAGGCTCTTCTGGTGACCTGCGAGTCAGCCGCAGCTCTGAGATCCCAGACTGCTTTAGTACATACTTGGAAATGCTGAGGGTTTTGGTTCTGAGTCAGACTGAGCTCAGAAGCAGCTGTTTCCAGTTAATCTCTTGGCTTGGGAAATGCTGGAGGATAAAGTGTGCATTTGGTGACTGGGATGAGAACCCTGTGGTGTCCTTGTCACTCTTCCATTCCTGGTCTGGGGTAGGAAGTTGCTGAATGTGCCGCTTTCTGGGGGAGTCAGTGATGTTTTTCCTGATTCTCTTAATGTGTTTGATATCCATTTTATAGGAATAGCCACACATTTGATCTAGTGTGGGAAAAGAAGGGAATCAGCCTCTTTTACAGCAGTGAAACCGTCCCAACACCGTAGGAGGATCTTGGCGGCAGGATTTTGCTGTTTATTACTGCAAAATCCAATTTACGTTAATTTTGGCTACACTGCTGGCATGTCACCCAATACAAAAAGGGACAACCCTTTAATGTAAAGTTCTTTTTTTATTGTATATGAAGTAGAAATACAGACACATTAATAAGACTAATTCCTTTTGTTTTTAAACCAAAAGAATCTAAAAGTTGGGGTTTCTTCAGATGCACTAAAATGGACTTTCCTCCAGTAACTGCTAACCATAAAAGGCAGAATTCAAAGGACTTCCACTTTTTATTTCTGTTTAGTTTCGAGCATGTACAAGGCTGTGTAGGACCCCATTTCTCTGTATATACTATTCCAGTTCCAAATAACCCATGTAGAAAGCGCACTGTGCTGCCCTCTCTTCTTAGATCTTCAGCTGTGTCGCTGCTTCCTGGGGGTGGGGGTGGGTCTGAGACAGGAGGAGAAGCTGTTGAAACGAGGGCCATGAATTCAGTTTGTTTGCCTTTACGTTTGGTTTGGTTTTGTATGGGTTTTTTTATCAATTGGGCAGCTCCCTTTTCCACAAACCTTTGTGACTGTAGAACTATTGTAGAAAAAAAAAAAAGTTCTTTTCTATATATAAAAAGAAATTATCCAACGCAGTAATATTGGTACCTACCATTTTTTCACTTCTGTTAAAAAAAAAATGTATTTTTAGCAAGATAACTTGGGTAATCTTCTAAAAGAAATTAAAAAAAAATCTCACTGTTAGTGACTTCGATGCCTTTTAAAAATAAGAGCTTTTTCATTTCATTCCATCTTTAAAATTTTTTATCTTTGTTGTAGAATATTAAAAACTATTTTAAGAAAGATAAAATTCTCTTTAAAGAGATCTCTAGAGTGTGTGAATAGGAGCTCCAGATGCCTCTAAAAGCCGCATGTACAAATGAAGCTGAGTCTATTCCTGTCTGTTTATATTTGCTTTTCCTGTTTTGTAACCTCTTTGTACTTTGTTCATGGTGACTTGTAAGCTAAGGGGAAGGGGGTGCCTAGATGCCTTTGTAATTCTTCATGTCATACGCTCCTGGCTGGATGGTCTCCCTTCCTCTCCTTGTATGTAATATCACTTTTTTTTCCCCTTTCTAGCAAGTACTTTCAAAAGAACTCTGTACATTTTAACATAAAAAAATAAATTATGTTGAGCCATTTTGGATGTCAGTTGTGCCTGTAGATTTTTTTCCTTCAATTTGAGTCGTGAATGCTGTCCCTGATATCCAGTCTTGGGAATATGATTCCCTGTGGGCCTTTGCACCTGAAAGAGAGGTCATACTTGGAATTCACTTATGAGATCTCTTATTCATGTTGATTTCTATCTAGAGTTTCTAATTAGAGAAAAATTAAGAACAAACTTGAAGCTTGTCCAGAAATCACCACCTTCAAATTCCTCTCTGCCAGGGCTACCCAAAACCAAGAGTGGTCATGGTTTTTGTCAGTTTCAGTTTTTAATTTTGACTTGCGTCCTCTAAAACTGGCAGCGTGTGTTTGAAGTTTCCCCCATGCTCTTCAGCTGCTCCTTCGTCTGTAATGAGAAGCTCGAATAGGAGGAGAACGAGACGTTTTACCCAGCAAGGTTTGCCCTGCAGCTTTAAGGCACAATTGGATCATTGTGGTGCCATCCCGCTCTGTCGCTGCGCATTCTCCACGAGCTCAGAGCTGTGACAACGCTAGAGGGAAGCACAGTTCCAGCGTGTGTGTGATCTATGCCAGTTTCCCCGTGACAAGCATGATGAGCCTCAGGACAAGGGCCACTGCCTCGGCCTCCGGTGGTCCGAGGGCTGGCCCGAGCCATATAAAGCCCCAGTGGCCACGAGAACCTTCCAAAAGCTTTTCCACAGACGAGCTGTCACAAGGTTGTCTTCAAGAAGGCAAGCTGTTAATAAAAAGCATTATTTGATGAAATAGGCTGCATTGTAAACTGGTTGTTAATTAAAAAATAACAACAAAAAAAACCAGCTTCAGTTTGTGTGGGCTAACCTGATGACAACCACACTTGGGAGCCATGAACAAGGTGACCTCTTTTTTAGAATCTTGTCCAATAGTTTATCAAATCCTACTGACTAAATAGGGGAAAGGGGGCAGGGGGGTTGTTGGACTGTTTTGTGTTTTTTTGTTTTTTTTCATTTTGAGAGAGTTGCCAAGCCAAAACAGGTTTGAAATCTGGCTGTCTTGAAAAGGAAGAACCTTTGGTACCACAGAGCACAGTGTGAACAGCTGCTCCTGCAGGTCCTGCAGTGCCATGGCCAGGTATCCCACTGTGGACATGGGGAGAGTTTCTCTGTTGAACACTGTCAGGTTTCCTCTAAATTAGTTGATAGGTGAACCAAAATGTCTGCTTCAAGCTCTCAATATGCAGGGAAGATTTTGAATGCAACCTACAGCAACAAACTACTGTCTGGGAGACTAGAGTTGTGGTTCTTGAAAGAGACTAACTGAAAGGAGAATGATCTTAAAGGGTTATGGCAGTTCTGAAAGCTCATCAGTGAGATAATCCAGAAAAAGCTAGGAAGAACTGAACCACCTTAATTAGGTTCCCAGCTCAGGGAAAGAGCTCCTTGCTGAGATCCAATCTCTGCAAGTAACAGAGGAATGCAGATTGAGGCAGACCGAGTTTACAGCAGCTGAGGTGAGGCCTGCAGCATCTTTTATCTTCACAGCTTGTCAGCCAGAATAATTTACCTAAAAATAGATGCCCGAAGTTGAGCTTTGAATGTAAAATTCTTTTGCCCCGAATACAGAGGATCCCAGCAACTTCACCAAACATTGATTTTTCACCTAGAGCAAGGCAGGAGTCCAGCTACATGCTTAATCTCTTGAAACAGCTGCAGTACCTGGCAGTCAGGAATTTGTTTCTGTGCTTCCTTCCTTAGGGGAGGTTCTATTCTGTTGGACAGCTCTGTGTGTGAAACTGGCACATAATGACCTTGTTCATTTTGTGTCATAGTTTTCCTAACTTGTCAGTATTTGTTTATTCTCCCTTGCCAAATACTTTGCCCTGTGAACTCTAGATTGTGACACAAATGACAAACATACCGACAACAGTCACTAAGTAGACTGCCAGTATGTGATTGAGGTAACAGTTATCATAGTACAAATAATCTGTTTTCAAGGAAAAAGTGATAAGTACAGTGCTGTGCAACAAATTAAATTCTTGAAAAACTTCTACTAGCACATTGGCCAATATATGCACATGGTACCTCTCACCTAAAGGAGAAGATGTTTACTGAAACTCTGTCATCCTCTGTTTCCCCATTTTACCCAACAGGAACAAGCAGCAACAAGAGATCATCTGCGGTTTCAGATACTTCCCAAACAACTTCTCCAAAGAAGACAAAAATCACTGTTGGACACAAAAAAAAAAAAAAAGTGGTGAGTTAAATGAAATTATTGAGTCCATTTCCCACTTCTCCTGTCCTGAGTCCTGCATGAATGGTGAAGACAATGATCTTTTGTTATCTGCAGCAGATCTCAAGGGTCCTTTTTTACCAACCATATACCGACAGCACATAGAAGCTTGGTATCAGTCACAGGCCAAATGCTTCCTAACTGAGAATGTCCTAAGCGTAAACCCCTGCTCAGGACAACCTTACGTGGCAGAGTTATCTACTTCCAGTTAACTTGACTATTAAATCATGCTGTCAAAATTCAAGACAGATGTTTTGAAAACCTGCTACCACTGATGCCAAAGACCATTCAGTTGGCATGCTGCTTCCCCCGTCAGAGAGCTAAGCATCAGTTCAAAGCCTAGCAGCTGGGGAGGTACCAAGACAACAGCCCTGAACCTAGAATTTGGTAGGGATGAAATCTTCCCTGGTATCTTGGGGGAAAGGAAAAACGGTGTTGCATAGAAAGAACTGAATTGTTACTGGTCAGCGGATTTCCTGGACCAGGGCTTCAGTCAGTCCTGCTGGGAGGAGCTATTCTCCAGGGGAGCAGGTTCAAGTTGCTGTGTGTTCCCTTCTGATAAAAATCTTCTGCAGTCTGAAGTAGGCAAGACTGCAGTTACTTTAGGAGTGTCCTTGCCCTCCTTTGCATTGTGTTAATGAGCATGCTCTTGAGACCAAAGCAAATCACAGAAGCTGGTCTTCAGAAAGTCAGCAGAACCGCCTGGGTATATACAGCAAGGGGTCAGCAGGTGATGGCTGAAAGGCTGGGGACAAAGGAAAGCACTGAAAAAAACAGTGTCTTTAGAGGCCATTGCAGACACCCTTGATCATCTCTCTGTCTATCCAGCTGTGAGACAGGCACTTTGATCTGCTTGGAGACCTGATTGCTGTCCACAAGAACCTTCATCACAAATTCTGCCCAGGGCTCAGCAAGTCCAAGCAGCATACGTTGGTGCAGAAGGAAGATAGAAAGGAAATTGTGATGTTATGGGGTAGCACTGTCTGGAAGCTCTGACAGCTTAGGTACAGCTGCAGATAACTGTGCTATAGTCAGGGTCTGAAGAATATAATATTGCTCTAGGTAAGGTGGTAAGGAAAATGAGTTTGAACAGGCAAACATTTCTAGCCCTAGAAAAGTGCAAGCATCTCTCTCAGCTGCACTGGTAAAAGCTATTCATCTACTCAAGTGCGCTTTTCTTTTCTGGGGATGGCAGATGATGCTTTCAGTGTCTTTCAGGCTATACCTGAAGTGCATTAGATCAATAATCCCTCTGATTTACAGATGGAGACTGAACCTGGGACTATCTGAAGTCTTGCTAGCTAGCTCTCTGCTCTGCTTTGTGGGCAGTCAGGGACTTAGTGGTATTCATGTGTCTAGTGGTTTTCCAGTCATGATCAGTTATGCAGTAATGCACTGGGCCACAGGGACAGAGATTTAGGATCAATGTTATGGCCAGGACCAGTATTTTGAAAAGTTCTCTGCATCTCGTCCTCCCTTTAGCATCCCTTTCCAGCATTCCAATGAACCTGTGCTTTAAGTGCCTCTAGAGAAGGAGACTGGGCCCAAACCATAGAATCATAGAATTGTAAAATAGTTTGGCTTGGAAGGGACCTTAAAGATCATCCAATTCCAACCCCCTGCTGTGTACAGGGACACCTTTCACTAAGCCATGTTACTCCGAGCTCCATGTTACTCCGAGTTCCATCCAGCCTGGCCTTGAACACTTCCAGGGATGGGGCAGCCACAAATTCTCTGGGTACTCTGTGCTAGTACCCTAGTCTAGAGTTTCTCTGCTAGTGTTCAGAGACATGTGCAGTCCCTTCATATACCACAGAATTGCAGAATGAGTGATGTTGGAAGAACATCTGGCAGTCATTTACTCCAACCCCTTCTCTAGTGGTGTCACCTAAAGCAAAGGCAAGACAATCCTAATGCAATTCTGTGGTGATACAGAGCTGCCTCCTGAACTGTCTGCCTGCTAGTATGTGGGAGATTCCTTCCAGCCTCACTATACACAGTTTGTGCTTTTTGTAGAATCATTCGAATATTTTCATTATTTTTGTTTGAATTGTGTATTAAACAGAATGGCAACCAAGTATGCAAGTAAACGTGTCTGGAGGCTTTACCAGGTATAAGCCTGCAGGCAAAGGTGAAGAACATTAGGCTAGCTATGCCTAAGCATATCCAGACTCCAAGACTGGCCACTCAACTAGTTAAAGAGTCTGTGCTTGCAGAATTGCCTGCCCATGGCATGAGGCCTTCTTTGATTTGGCAGCTAGTTACACCCATGTTAATGAGCCTTGCACCTCCTCTGAAAAGTGTCTCCCTTATGGTCACTCAAAGCACTTGCAAAACTCTGAGTTCTTCTGAGCCCTACTAAGTTCTGAGCTGTGATGCTAACTTGGAATAGCATGCTCCAGGCTGGTTTTGTGAGTAACTTCTTTCTTAGATGCCTTTTACAACTCTACCCTCTGAGTTCATTAAATGTCCCTATTCTTTAATGCTGCTGCTTTTTTTCCCCAGCTCATTGTTTGGAGCATCTGGTAACACTGCATAAGGCTGCCGGGAACAGGAAAAGAGAAATAGATAACTGAGGTCTTACACATTCCCCTTCACATGCTTCTTAGTGTGCCCAAAAAGAAAGAACACAGTGCCTGATTCATAAGCCAGCAAATAGGTTAGAAGGTTAAAAGCAGCAGTGACAAAATAAAAAGCTTTCCAAGAGACTCCTAGGCTCAACAAAGTGGTTGAATTGCCCAGAGCTGGTGGACTCTGCTCCTTGTTCCCAGAGCAAACTTAGGAATTTTGTTTTTTGCAGCTGAGGCATCTCCAGTACATGCCTACAGTGTCCTCCGAAGCTGTGGGCATGCAAAGCTGGACTAGCCTCAGCATCTCATTCATCAGTTCCAGGTTATTTGCCTGCTCCTGCCCTGGCTCTGCTCTGCTCTGGCTTATAAGCAGTTAAGAGGTGGGATCTGTGTGGGAGAAGGCCGTGTCCTGCCGCACAGGCAGAGGGCGGCTGTTCCCGCTGCCTGATGCCGTGGAGCGTCTGTAGAGCGCTTTCCTGACATCGGGGGAAAAAGAATACCTGTACCAAAGCCCGGAGTGCAGCACGGCCGTCTCTTGGGTGTCAGTGAGCACGTCCTGACACGGAATGGGCCTGGACTCTGAAGTCAGACCCTGCTTAAGCCTCAGAACTTGGAAGGCAGGACTCGAGCAAAGGCTGAGATGTCCTTGCTGGTGATACAAGGAGCTGAGAGTGGCCCTTGGCACTGAGCAGTTGATTGTCAGACTGGTCGAGTTCATCCAGTGGGAAACGAGGCTGCTGAATATAGCAGAACTTGGTGTCATTCCCGAGTTGTCTGTTTTGAAAAATTAGGAAATTCCACAGAAAGAATTGCAAACTAGCAGACAGCTGATTTAGGATGCAAAGTCCAACATCCGGAAGTGAGGCGCTCCCAGTGTGTTATGGTTAATTTTGACAACTGCCTCCTGTGTGCCTATTGTTGAACAAAGTTAATGTTTCCTCAGCTTCAAATCGCCTGCAAAGCACTCGTGTGGAGGCGGCTCAGTTAGGGTGATAGTCCAGTTGTGCTCCCAGCTCCCTTCTGTCTGTGGAGCATTTTAACTCTGCAGCTTCTATTTAGTTTTGTTTTTTGTTTTGTTTTTTTTTTTTCCTACGGGCATATACAGAATATTGCTATAAAAAGATGTGCAGCTGTATCTAGATGTGAGTGTATTACTTATCTATGTGGGTAAAATATGCAAAACTAAAGCTGTACTAGGAAACACATTGTAAAATTTTATAATTTCCTATTCTTCATGTTTTATTAGGGCCTTTTCTATATTATCAGTGATTGTATTCCTTATAAACTGTATGATGTGCCAGTCTTTTTTCCTGATTTGAGCACACTCCTTGGTCTATGGGTGAAGCAAAAGACCTGGGGTAACTTCAAAGGGGAAAGAAACAAAGGGAAAAAACTGCAAGAAAACTTACTCTAGCAAAAGAGTGACCTACAGTGTCTGTACAATTAAGTTTGCTTCTCAGCTTCTCGCCAGTCTAAATAACCTGTGACTGTCATGTAGTTGCTGAGGAATTGACATTAATCCCTGCTTTGCCATCTTTTAACACAAAGGGACCATTACTGCCTAGAATTTGGGGAGCCAGTTCCAGAAAAGTACAGCATTTGCAGAGCTTCCACCTGTGCAGGTAGTTTTCCCATGGGTACTTTGCCCACGGGTTTGCACCTAGGCAATGATTTTCCAAGAGACAAGAATTGAGCTGATAAAGGCAGGGCTACTCAAAAGTGCCTGAACAGATAAGCACACTTTGCTGCAGGTGATGGTGTGGTCCCCACCAAAGAGCCCACCCCGAAAACCCCATCCTGGTTTTATCCTGTCCGCCTTAAAAACTGGTGCCAGGTGCAGAACCAAAGTTACTCCTCCAGGCCTGGCCCCTGGGTTCCAGCATGGAATTGTTGTGCTTTTGGCTGGAGGTGAAATGTAGGGCTGTGTGTGCAAAAGGGATGGCTGACTCTGGGAGTCTTGCCTAGGTATCCTCAGAGAGCTCTGGTGCTGCCTGTGTGGGCAGGAGCTGGTGGATTGGGTTTACTTTGCTGCTGCTGTGTAAAGAGCAGACTGAACCCTTCATTTCTGTCTCCTGTTCACAGCTAAGATCCCTCCCCTCCTCTTGCTGCTCACTCAGTGGAGAGATGCGAAGAGGAAAGGATGCTGCTAAGCTGCACTTTGCTCCAGTACTTGGCACATCCTTTGCAGTATCGGCTGTTTTCTGAGCAGAGATGCTGCCTGCCTGCTAACCGATGCAGCCATTCCCTATTGCTCCCTTTGGAAGAAGATGGAATCGTAACCCAGAGAGTGAGTGAGTGATGCGGCTGCTGCACAGAGACTGACTGTGAGGAAGAAAATTGAAGAGACTGGAATATGTGCCTGCCTCAGCAGCACTGCAGTGGTAAAGCCCCTGACTGAATACGTGCAGGTTACTGTTCTTTAGGCATTGCTACAGAGAACTCAGGAGTCGGATGAAATGCATCGGCCTCCTTTTTCACTGCTTCTCTATTGTCATCATGCATTAATTGCTGGGAGTTATTTTCCTTCCTGTGGCTGACTGCCTGCATCTCTTCTCATACTGCAGGAGAAACAGTGAGGGAGAGAGCACCAATCCAGTGTCCTGTCCCACAAGAAGGCTTCTGCATGATGTGCCAGAGCAGTCAGGGGCTGCTGCAATGGTGCATAGAACCTCTGGAACAGCTGGATTTGGGATTATTAATGGTTTATAAAGGTGTCCCAGACTGCATCTAGCAATTACCTGGAGACATTGGCTGTCCTTTGGGGCTTACTGACTGCTTTCAATTTTCCTCTTGTTACTGCTTTCACGCTCATCTGGGTCGACAGCATTTGAGTGAGGGGAACGTACTTCCTTGGCCAGGAATCAGAGGGTGCTGCATGGAAAGTGGAGGTGTGAGCTCTGGAGAGGATTGCAGTCTGACCAGCCATGGCTCAAGCAGCTAAGCAGCTGAAGAAAATCAAAGATATTGAGGCTCAGGCTCTGCAGGAGCAGAAAGAGAAGGAAGAATCTAATCGCAAGCGCAGGAACCGTTCTCGGGACCGGAAGAAAAAGGTCAGTGGCATTGGGGCGAGCAACCCTAGATCCAGGTGCCTGTCGTTGTGACAGTGAGTGCTGTTTGCGTTTGGGGGGGTTGAGGGTGGGGAGAGAATGACAGAGGGGCAGCCTAGTCCCTGTACAAACCTGTGTGAAGTCAGCACAAGAAACAGTCTGTCAGAGGACAACTTTTGGGACCAGAAATCTGCTGTTTACCCTGACAGCTTGTGGGGAGCGGGGGGAGGGAGGGAGCGCGGATATAAAAAAGCCTAATGAAAGGGAAAGGGAAGTGAGGGGTTTATCAAGGCAGCTTAATAGACTCACTCAGCCCAGTAACAGATTTGATCTCTTAGATAAAATTGCTGGTTTCTAGCTTCCTTACGTTTCCCACAATTGCTTTTTACGTTCAGACCTAAGGGACAAGAGACCCCTCCACCCCTTTCTCTAGTAGAGGACTAGTTTTGATGTCCACTCCATCCCTTGCTTAATCTGCACCGGAGTACTGAAACCAGGGCATAGCAGGAGCAGACCCCTAACAGAGAAGGCATGTTTGTGCAGAGGACTGTGGTTTCTGCTGCTCCTGAGGGCAGGCTATATTTGTGCATGGGACGTGGATCATCCTTCCCTGCTGGCAGCCTGTGAGGGGGATCGGGGGCAACAAAGAGGTGTCCGTCCCTTCAGCTGACACCAACATACTGGAGTCTGGGGTCTGCCAGCTGTTTCAAGCTGTAGCTCCTCTCTGGAAAGTCAATGCCAGTTTTTTCTTGCTTCCAGCTTCCTGCAGGAGTGGGCATGTTGCTAAGATAGCTTTGCTGCCCCTTGAAGACCTCCTGAATCTGAATGTTCTTCTCACAGCAGGGTCTGAGGGTATATGTGCTGTGCATCAGTGCAGAAAGGCAGTGAGGAGAGAGGTGAAACCAAGGATAATCAAGGATATATCTGATAGGAGGTTATGATACAGGAATTCTTAGGTGGGCTCCTCCTCTGCCTTTACCCAAAGAGTTGGAGACTTCCATGTGCCCCTGCGAGCAGGAGTCTCACAGCAGAGCTTTGCTGTTAGAGCATCTTAGTAGCTGGGCCCTGAGAGTACTGAGGAGAGTCTTGCTTTTCTTAAAGCTAGGCCGGGACAGCCTGGAGAGGTCTGTGTCCACAGAGAGCAGCTCATCACGGGGAGATCAGTGGACACATCAGGACAGATGTGAGGGTCTGCAGGCAGCAGCTGGGGAGTTGGATAAGGGGGTCATTCAGCTGCCACACTGTCATGTCAGATGCCTCCTTCTCCAGTGATAATAGTTGCTTGGTGCCTGCAGGTCCATGGCTGTTCCCTGCAGAGCCTCTTGTACTGGAAGCTGATGGAGCAGCTTGCCTCTCGCATTTCCAGAGAGCTGTAAAGGAGAGCTGATGTGAAGAACCACCAAATAATGACATTTTTCTATTGGGCCAGCTCTCTCTTGTTAGCCCCTGGCCCAAAGCCTCAGTGTCTCTAGTGATAATGTTTTTCCTGTGCAAGTCTCCTTGGGGCCAAGCAGAGACCTAGCAGGATGTATTGGAATTTCTCATTCTGTTTTGCTGCAGCCGTTGTGGGGGTTTGATTTGTGTTAGGTCACTGTCTGTTAGTGCCCTGTGAGCCTGCATGGGACTCATGTCGTGTCCATGCCAAAGGCCCTTGCCCTGGCTGTTGGAATGTACTGAAACAGCTGTGGTGTCACTGGCTCCTTCTGCTCCTCTGCCAGTGCCTGCTGGCTGTGTCTTGCTTGGTACACAGACACAGGCTCTTTGGGGCAGAGGCTGTTCATTCACTCAATGTTTGTACAGTGCAGGGTATCAAGTGTCTTGTCTTTCTGGTTGAGCCCACCAAGCATAGCTGCAGTGGAAGTTAGCAGAGGCATGACCTATGATTCAGGGAATGACACAGAGCAGAGAAGATGGCCAGAAGGAAGGAGATGATGGCCTCAGAAGAAATTTCTTCTCATCCCATGCCACATGAGCAGCTGTTATGAGCTGTTATGTCTTCAGTTTAGTATCCTTTAGCATTTCTTGGAATTTTTGTGTGGTTATATGTGTCCCATGAACTGCACAGTCGTATCCTGCAAGAACCTTGTATTCTGTGGTACTTGGGGGTAGTGAGTTCTGTTATTTAATGCTGTGTAGCCCAAAAACCTTCTCCTTGGACCATGATTGTATTTGTTGCTTTCTAGTTTCCATAACAATTTCTTGGGTTTTGTATTAAGTGCATGTAATGATAACCTGATTGACCTTGTACTGTCTGTTTTTGTGTTCTCTACCTCTTGTTTGTCTCTTGGCACAAGGATGATCCAGATGTATAACCTTGTCGCTCCTCCATTATTTCCTGCACACAACCTTTGTAACTCAAGATGATGACAGTTGAGCTTTCATTTGACAGGGGCTGCATCAAGCATTTAAGGAACAGTGTCTTGTCACTCATCCATGCTTCCTGTCCAGCCCAGGCATACTTGTGCTTTGGGCGGAGCTGTTGCATGAAACAGCCAGGCATGTCCTGAAGAGTGTTTCTGCTCTGTGTGTTCTGCGGGGTGGCTGCAGGTTGTCTCAATCTTAGGATGACCCCAGAGAGCAAGTGTTCAATAGTCCTGTGTGTTCCCACATTAGGTGCAAGTGCTGAACTGTGAGGACTTACCAGGGCTGTGGCATGATGTGTTAATGACTTCTGAGGATGCCCTGCAGACAGGAAGGTGTGACAGAGAGGAGACATGAGCAGAAGAGAGTGTGAATTAACAGAAGTTCACTGCCATTAGAGAATGTGCCAAGCATCATCTGGGTAGGGCTTCTTGCTGTTCCTGCTGCAGGCTCCTAACTTCAAATCTCTGTGCATTTTCCTTAGATGGGCAGTTTACACAGGGCCGGAGCTGTTCTGTTATTGCTGCAGTGCTGCATGTGGAATTTCTGATGTGGCCATCTGCACTGACAGGGAAATAATGATTGACAGGAACAATATCTGTGTTTTGGATCCAACTATATGTCTCTTTTTTGTGGCTTTGAGAGGCAGTCATAGTCAAGAACACTTCCTTCCTTTTCCTGCAGATGTGGTAAGGCTACCTCGGCAGGAAGCCCTCACTGGGAAGTCATGCAGAGCACTTTAAAGACACAGTCCTATCTTTGCCAGGGTCAGTGGGCAGCAGCAAAACACATTTTGGAAAAGTGATGTTCTGACACTGTTTATGAGGGAGATATGTAGCTTGTTATATGAACACAGTTACTGAGTCATTTTTGAGTTACATGTGACTTATTGTAGTTATGTATTAAAGATAGAAAATGGACCAAATCCCTTGCCAGGAATTCTGGGAGCATTGGCACAGCTCACCAAATGGGTTATTAGAAAGGGCCCAAATACCCAAACTGTCCAACCCCCAAACTGGGGTCCAGAGCACTTGGCTTGCCCTTTGTCTCAAACATACATCTAAAAGCAACTTGCAGCTGTACCAGGTGCCCCCACAATCGATGGCTGGTGGCATTCTAACCTGACATGCTTTGACTAATAAATAAAAGTTAGTACCTCTATGAAAATCTTTCTTCCTATTGAAGTGTACTTAGTCTGGTACTAAATTCAGCCAAATATATAGTCAAGCATAAAAAGGGACAGACACCTTCATCTGCCTCACTGCAAAGATGCAGATTCCAGATGTGCTTCTCAGTGGGCATGTAGGATTCATGGAGCAGGAGGGTGGAACCTCTAAAATGTCTCTGACAAGAGTGCTATGCAGCCAATATCAAGAGGACTTCAGTAAAAGCAGCAGTGCTGATAATGTCCAAAGAACTCTTCAAGTGCACATGTGAGAGCATACTCTGTGTGCAGCATAACCAGGGCCACAGTATTAGATAGGAGTCCAGCCAAAAGCTTGAAGGGAAATTCTTATGATGATTCCTATTGGTGTTTAAATTATTAGTATGAAAGATGCAATACATCCTCTGAGTACATTCAGAGCAAACTTTGCTTGGGCATCTAAAGAACAAGCGAACAAGGCTGCCTGAATTTACCATTTTCTTTTTTAACTTTTTTTTTACTTTTTTTTTCTTTTCTGGTGGGGGGGCAGGGAGGGTACAATGAGGAATGAACTTCTTTTTCTGCTTCTGCCTTCTTTCTTTGTCTCGCAAGTGTTCAAGGGTAAAACAGTCTCTTGTTACGGATTTGTGGAGCATCTCCCACAATACATTATTGAATCGTAAGTGATTCCTAATAAGAAACTCCCTGCATAAAACTTCTCGGCTTTTTTTTAGTTGATAGTTTCCTGGAAACAGCATGCAGACCAGCCTGAGGGCTTATGGATCTCCACAGTACAGTCTGGCACCCATCCTTAGTGCAGTTCTGCTTCTGCGTGCTGCAGCAGGAAATGTTTTAGTGCTCAAGATTACACACTGAAATACATCCTGCCAGGAGGGATTGGGAGGCTGCTTTGGAAAGGGGAGACAAGAAATTTGTGAGAGTAGGTTTGAATTATGTGGGAAAGTGAAAGCAAGGTGTTTCCATTTGGCAGGAGATCTTCCATTTGGCAGAGAGAGAGTTCTTCCTCCAGCTGGAGTGAAATGGTGGGAAAGAGCTAAGGGAGGACAGAGGATCAAGTGACCCCCTTCCTATATTCTAGCATCGATAAGGGATAAATGCAGTCAATTAAATGGCTGATAGCAACTGTCAGAAGAAACTCCAAGATAAGGAGTGTGAGGTGACTTGGGAGGCAGCACTGAGATGATTGCAGCGACATGGAGGATGCTGATGAGAATGCTTTAACATGGATGAATTTTTCCATTCTTAGGAAGCTAGGGAAATGTGGTAACTAGAACAAGTCAGGAAGGGTTTGGACCAATAGCCACAAACTCAATCAGACAGAGGAGCAATTACAGATGATTCCTTAGAAGGAGAGTTGAACAGTCATAGAGGGTGACCATGCTTGTTCGTCTTGTGTGACAAGCAAAAGAGGTCACTCAATGACTGCTCACTGATAGGGTGTATCAGGGTGGTCTGAGCTTAGGATTCTGAGACAGAAAATCAAGACACCTCTGTCAGAATTATGCAATAAGCACATGAGAAACTGGGGTGAGAAATCGCTGCTGGAGTGCTGCCAAAGAGCAGCCACTGGGTCTGTTCTCTCTGCTCGCCTGCATCCTTTCAAATGGCTGTTACTTTGCAGCAGCCTTCAGCTTGCGCTGGGTTTAGAGAGGATGCAGAGAAAAGAGTGATGTACAGAAGGAGGGCAAAGAATTTCAGCAGACCCAGCTGCAGATACCTCAGAACATCCTCATGATAACTGGACTTCTGAGCTCCACTGTGTCCTGCTCCCATGGATATCTGGCCACTGTACCATCGCTGGATTAGGCTACTGAGATTCTTGCATTTAGTGGCAGCAGCTCCTGCCAGAGATGTGACATGGCTGGCTGTCAGCCACCTGGGTTTTCACTAGCTGCTGGGAGCTGTGCTGGTATCTTACCTGCAAGCTGGAGCTCATCAGCAGGAGAAAGGACCATGCTGCCTGCAGAGTCTCAGAGCAAAAGAGCTGCTTTGTCTCCTTTCCTCGTGATGGGGTGGGGTAAACAGGAGTGGAATATGGGCATCTGGATGTGGGGGATGTTGGGTAGGAGCAGAATCTGCTGCTGCAGGGATTCGCTGGTGGGAGAAAGCACTGGGGGAATGTTGGTGCTGTTCTGCGCTGCTGCTCTGCAGGCTCTTAAATTATTCAGGTAATAACAGCATGTGTATGTGCTTGGTGAGCCCACTGTGCTGAAATGAGGTGAGCAGTATCTGAAACCTTGTAGCATTCAGAAATCTGTTTCAGGAACAAGTTCTTTCAAGCTGTGCCCTGTCCCCTGTGCCTGGCACCTCGGCGAGGACATCTCCCCCAGGAGGGCACTGGCTGAATGCAGGGATGAACCCTGCCTGGAGCAAATGCTTTCAGGAGGGTGATCACAAAGGATGGTGCCTTCCTAAAACTCCTGCACATGACAGCCTGGTGGGTTTAGTCTATCCACTGTAGAAAGCCACCTGTATGATGAAGCTGAGGTACAGCAAGCTAGATCTGAGATCAAAGGAAAACAGATTTACAGAGTGCTAAAATTAGAAGTTTAGTCTGTATGATGCTAATTTGTTTTAATTGTCTAAGTGTGTCAAGGTTCTTCAGAAATGTAACCTCTTTGTGGTGGTCTGGAAAGGTGCAGCATCACCGGTGGCGCGATAGAAGGATGGATAAAGGATGATAGAGATTTCTGGGTTCCCTGGCCTACTTACATCTTTCTTGCAGTCCTCACCTCCAGCTCTCAAAATGCTACGAGGGTAGGTTCTGAAAGTGTTAGCTCTGGATTGAATAGACCAGATGGTTTTGTTTAAACCTTCTATGAGTAGAGGGCAGCTTCCTAGGTGCAGGGAAGTTCCTGACACCTTCTCTCTCTAAGGGCACTTCTCAGCATGACAGAATCATCTGAAAATTCACATTTTCTTTCACAGCTGATTATGTCATGTTTTGAGCCTCAACTCTGCAAGCAGCAGCAAAAATTAAAGCTCCCTTCCTATTTGCAGACCAGATTTTGCTGACTGGGTGAAACATTAAGCCAGAGCCATACATCTCTGTGTAATGGGCTGCAAGTGTAGGGGACTGTGTTAAGTCTATGACTTCAAAATGTTGCATCCTCAGTGAAAAATCTATAGCAGAGACAAAGCACCAGGTATTCACTGAAGTGTCTTAGGAGGCAGAAGGAGAAAATGCAGCAGCAGGAGAGCATTTAGGAAACAGATGAGGTTTCTATATTTATACAGAGATGAGGAAGGAAGGACAGAGTGTGCGCGCATTTGTGTGTGTGGCCAGGCCACCGGGAAGATTCCTGTTTGAGAGAAAAGGTACTCCAGAAAGATAGCAAGCAGAAGTGAAGGCTATGGTCCTTCACTACACTGTGGTGACAGGACTTCGCAGGGTTTGTAGGGTGCATTCATGTGCCTATGTTGGAACTTTTAAGTGGGAAATGCAGAGAACAGCATGCTGAAACCCTTTGCAGAACATAAACTGTGTTTGATTTTTAACCAGTGTGATAGTCTCTGCAAAGGAAGAATAAATATTGTCACCTTCTTACAGTGTCATTTCTCCACTAAACTAAGGTGTCCAGATACTCTGCAGGAAATGCAGTGTATTGAGTCAATTTAGTTCCTTCATGGTGCTGTGCCTGGAATGAGGAGCATTGTGTCTTTCCCAGGACTTGCTGATGACAACACCAATCAAAGAATAAGATAAATACTGTAAGAATGTGCTGTTTGGTGGGTGTGACAGGTGTGGGGTGAGTGAAACAGAGGTTCAGCTTTAACAATACACTTGCCTGTGTACCAAGTTCTTTATTCCATTTAGCAGAATGTGGAAGGAAAGAGTAAAAGGTCTTTCTTTCGTCTGCCTGGAAATCAGCTGTATTCTGCTGACGACTGAAGTGTGAGCTTTTACTGTGTGATACTAACCATACACATACATCTTGTAGGTTCTCACACTGTTGTTTGAATCAGTAATATTCTACTGTAAATGCTTTCCATGGATTTGATTATAGTAGTAAATAGCGTGTCCTTAAATAAGATGCTAAACTTTAATAATCCTGTGTTCTTGACTTGTGAATCTCTGCATGGAGTTTCTCTTATTTTGGAGTGGTTTTTTTTAATTTATTTTACCTCTCCATTTCCCTTGTGACAAATGAAAGTACTCAGGCTGACAGTGAGAACAGGGAGTGGACTAGAGGTGGAGGTGGTGGTGTGCTAGAGAGTTCTAAGAAAGGAAAATCTTACTGAATTGATGTTAGAGTTGCCTTTACTGCCTTGGGGAGTGTTATAGTTATTCCCATCTTTAATGCCGAAAGAGAAATTGAATCTGTGGGACACTGGCTATGGCATGAGGAGGTTTCAGCACTAGGAGATGCCCGCATGGGATCAGTATTTGTCCTGAAGGCTTTAATTTTCTATGCTTTTTTCATTCTTCAGCTCTTTTCCTGGCAGAATCATCTTAGCTCACAGTGACAGTAGGTTTGGTCCAAGCAAGAATTGCTCAGCGGAGCATGGCCTGGCAGCTCTCTTTACACGCAGCTTGGACGTGCCACTGCCCTGATGCATAGCAATGTGCTCCTGTTAAAGAGCAGCACGATGGTCAGCAGGCTGACCCCCTTTCTGTGAGGACGGGGAAAAAATGCTTCCTGCCAGCCTGCTGTCAAATGGCTGAGGAGCTGAGGTTGCAGTAAGAGGAGCTGCAGTATCACAGGGCTAAAGTATAAAATATCTGTTGCCCACCAGTACTGTATCAGCAAAACTGCTTTTCAAACCTTGTAGACTCATCCCTGTCAGTGGTGAGATGTGCTTCTCAGACCTGTCCGGGAAGTCCTCCAAGTCCAGCAGCAGTTTAATAAGGCATAGAGAAAATGCCTTCTCTCCATTCAAAATGAGAGGCAGCATTTGTTGTCTCCTGACAACATTTCACATGGATCAGCAGCACTTGCCTACAGGGCCTCTCAGAATGGTGTGTGGGACCACCATCATCTTCAGCAGAGGGTCAATGAGGGGAAATTATTCTGCCTTTCCTGTATAGACAGAATTTACTGTGAGTGAATTGCAGATATTTGGGAAGAGGAGCTGACATCTGTCACTAATTCACTTTGCTTTAAAGTCATGCCTTGGAGCTAAGAAAGCTATGATGACACTTGGAGCAGCTGATTGAGGGGCTCTGCTCACAGCTGCAATAGTGATGCAACTTCCACATGAAACTTGGAAATAAGGTTCATCACTGAGAAGGGGCATTGCATATTGAGAGCTTTAGTCTGAACAGACCTTGTCTCTGCAGAGGTGGCATGGTTTTTATCTGTTTTGTTAGGAATAAATGCAGCATTTTGCCTAGAGAAAGTGCACAGTAATAAGATATGAACCTGTAGTTTGTTCTTGACAGTAAGAGCCTATTGGAAAATGCTGAGAGAAAAAAAAAGAAAAAAGAGATCAGAAGAGGAAGAGGCTTCAGAGTTTCTTTTACTGTTCTTTGGAGATTTCTGGAGGAAAAAAAACCACCACAAATGAAGCACATAACATGATTTTTGTCCTCTTTCTGGAGCTGCAGCTGCTGCAGTCAGCTCTCCACCCTCAAGCTGTCTTCTGTTTACTGCCAAGCTTTGCCAGCAGGTTGCTGGGATAATATTAGGCTTTTTTAATGACAAAAAGTGTCTGGAAAATAGATATATATAACTTTTACATTTAAGTTAAAAGAAGTATATGACATGCCAGTGATCTGATTGGGAGGTGCCAAGAAACAGCAAAGAGTCAGGAAATCTCTTTAAGTGCCCAACCATGAAAACAAGGACCCAATTTTGGCTATGTTTTTGAAGACCAGCATGAATAAACATGCATGCAAACATATTTGGAGGATGTTATGCCTCTGAAGCAGCACTAAGGGTTACAATAAAGTAGGAGGGCAGAATAAAATGCTGGAGACTCCCAGCAGGCCCATGTTCCAAACCATGGTCAGCAGGTAACATAGCAAAGCAGCTGTAATAGACCTGGTACTCTTACATATCTGCCACAGTGGGCATCCTAGATAAAATGGTTTCTCAACCTCTGCCTGCTGGCAGAGGAAAATGGCTCGTCTTTGCTGTTGAAAAGAACTTAAAGAAGTCAAAAGAGGAAATAATAGGATTTCTTTACTGTTTAATTCCATTCACAGACAAGCACAGCTTTAGTAGTCCCTGCAAAGCAGATACTTAGACTCTCTCAAGAAGTTAAGAGGAGGAAACCTAAAGTTTTAGGTTGAACTGCCTTTGTGAGCCTGGTGTCCAGCATCCTCTGTAGTATGAGACTTTCCACGATAAAGTGTTTGCGTGCGTGGATTGACTCTTCTCTTCAGCAAAAACTCTTTCTCAGGAAGATTCTTGCATTCTGTTTCTTTTGAGCCCTTTGTTTCCCCACCTCCTAGAGTTCTCTGTAGCTGAAGGCTGGCTACTCCTACTAGTTCTCTAGTTCTCTGCTGAAGGCTGGCTCCTCTTACTCTGCATATGGGATCACTAGTTTAGCAAGAGGGCAAAAGAACACAAGGAAACTTTGCAGCTGCGGAGTAGGCTGAATCTTAAAGTGAAAGTGGTGGGAATGACAGAGTGCAGGACACATGTTCTCTATGTAGAAGAGAGACTACTCTCTGAAGTAGGAAACTACTTCAGGTTTCTGTGTTTCATATTGTAAAGTAAATTCCCTCAGATGTTTCAAATCTTTCTCTGTGCCCCCACACAGCTTCAGAGCTTCTTGGCTTGTACTGAACCACCCTGACCTGGCAGCTCAGTATGGTAGGTGGATGCAGGGTCAGTGTCAAGTATTTCTTGGCACTGACAGCACTGGTTTTTCGCAAATCCTCAGGGAATCATAGTGCTAAATGCTACAAGCATGTTAATTTTGTAAGGCAAGCAATTGTGCAGTCATAAGCTCGGAGGTGTCCTTGCCATGCAGGGGATCTCTGCACACTGCTGAAGAGGGGATCAGACAGCCAGCTCCCCCCGTGGCTGGCACAACTTGTGTGTCATGTGGGATTACTTCCTCCTCTCTGCTGTGATGCAGTGGAAGATGAGGACCGTGTTGTGCTGCCTCTTACTTGGCTCTGCTGGGTTCATCCCTTACCATTCCCCATTAACGGCTCTGGGGCCAGGACTCTCGCAGGGCTCAGCTCCCAGCATGATAACATGGAGTACACTTTTTATCATTAGGGGGAGGGGGGATTTTTTTTAATTAATAACCCAAATTACCCTGTGAAACGGCACTTGTCTGATCTTAAATATTAAACTCCCTCAAGCAGGTGAGCTGGGGCACAGAAACAGCAGCGTGCTGGTAGTGATGGGCTGTGGCAGAAGATGAAGTGGTGCCGGGCAGCATTAATACTCTCTCCCTCAGGGTCTTCCATCTTCAGGGCAGCCAGGTGCTCTTTCACGCAGCTCCCCAGTGTCCAAATGGCATTTTTTCATACTTTAAACATTTTGCATGCTTTGAGCAGATCTGAACATCAAAGGCTGGTGTATCCTGGCTCTGGCGTTACCATGGCAACAGCAGCTGAGAGGATTTGGATGTTTCTGGGATGGGATTTTGCTGCTGGGTGTGTTGGACAGAGTGGGGCTGCTCTCCTCCCATCAGTGCCATTGTGGGCATCATGCTCTGACAGGGGATGGTCTGTCCCAGCCCAGGAGTACTGTGGTGCAGACCTCTGTGTCTGAACTGCTCAGCTCCCTCCAGTCTGGGAGAGGAGGAGGGAGTTCTTCCCATGCTATGCCACATGTGGAAGTAGGTCAGCTGAATTATACCCTTAGATATGCTCATTACTCTCCGCTGGCTCTCAAGGGAGCTGAGCATTGAGCCCTGCTTCAAGCGTTGACTCTGTAGGAGCCCAAAACTGCTTCAGTGAGCCTACCCTCGGGATGTTGGCCTCAGATGCCTCTTCCATCCCCCTGCAGCTCTAGATATGCTGGACACCATGGATTTCCAGGAGTGAACATAAAGCTGAGCTTTAAACACTGTCAAATATAATTGATATTGTTCTGGTTGGGTAGTGTGCTACAGCAGTGCAGTCAAAGGGCTGCCGTTGATGCTTACTGTGAGTCTGTCAATCTGTGTGTCCTGGGCAAATGCCCCATCCTCCTCCCTGTGTGCTGTAAAATGGCCCCTGGGAATTCATTGCTGTTCTGTGAGCATTACTCATGTGGGTGACTCTAGCATCTCCAGCCAATATCTGCTGAGGGGAGAGGCACATGTGTGACTTTTTTGGACATGCACACAGGAGATGTCCTTTGGGGGGGTGTGGTATGTGTGTGGAGATGTGCACTTGAGACAGATGGGTGGTTTGATGAAGGAAAGCAGGTAATTCTGAGCACCTGCCTATTCCTTGTGCTGTCACAGCAATAGACTTGTGATGTCAGTGCTGTTGGCCTCTGCATACTAAAGGAGAAAATATTTTGTCAAACTGCCTGAACATGACAGAGCAAGATCATGTTGGTGCAGACTGTGGTGTTTAGGTACAGTACAGACCTCAGAGACTGGGTGGCTGAGAATAAAAGTACACTGAAAGTGCACGGCAAGGTCTGAGTTCTTGCTCTCTGGCTTGATGCTCAGGAGTAGAGGAGATTTCTTTCCAAGAGGAGCAGAGTGCAGCCTGCCAGGTGGGGACTGTGCATTCATCTTTTCTCACAGGAGGTCAGTCTCTGCTGCCTCCAGGCATGCACTGCAGCCAAGTGCTGGAAATGTCTTGGTCCTGAGATTCCCAAACAGACATAACATTTAGGCGTTTCTCAATTATCTGCAGTCCTGCAGTTACAGCAGGACCAATGGATCCAACAGGATCAATAGCTGGGGTGGATTAACTGCAGTGTGAGAAGACTCTTGTTACATCTTTCAGATTAGTGCCTGTCTGAATGAAAGCTGAAATCTGCACCATGAGCAGTAATTAAGAAGTGATTTGCCCTTGGCCCATATTGTGGGCATAATGCCAAATTCTGAGTTCCCAGAAGTGGGAATTTTCAGATTCAAGCTAAATTAGGTGATGTTTTTTGCTCTCGGAACTGCCTGGTCTCTAAAAGAGGTCAAACAGTGGATGCTAATCCTGTGGGTGAGATGTGTTCTGGTCCACTAGTTAAGAGAGCTGGATGCAGAGGTTGCTGAACAATTTCATCTGTGCAGATATCTTCTTTGCAGCCAGGATAGCACAGTACTAAGCCATAGCATAAACAATGGGACTTGAATATTCCTTTCCTTTGGGAGCTCTGTATCTCTTTCATGTCTTCTCTCTGAGAATCTGACTTTCTGAGTTTTTATGCTTGAGTAAGTATAAATAAGATAAATCAATGTGATGACGTTTTCAGTTGTGTTGCCTGAGTTGTTCAAATGATGAGCAAAACGATCACTTGATAAGTTGTGGTAAGATGCCAGAGAGGCTCATGCTATGAACCTGTCTGTCTGCTCAGAGTGTGTGCAGGGAGGGGCAAAAGGCTGCTGAAACATCTTGGTTTGGGGCTCAGACTGCTTCCTCTCCAAGAACTAAATTGTGGTTGTGCTGGTACAAGGCAGCTATCTCTTGGAGTAAGAGAGCAGTCTGCTTCATCTCCAAAATCATGCCTTTGGAGGCAACAGTGCACAGTTCAAGAAGATCTATTCAATTTGTATTTCTGAATTTCTTTTGGGAATCTCACAGATTAAGTGGTTTTGAACTGATAAATCACCGTGAAATGGTTTCTTAGATCTGGGCTAAGACAGTAAGAGATTTCTTATTTCTAATAGCTGCTGGGTTTATTCTCATTTGTTCTGTGCTTCTGTGTGGCGATTTTTAGACTGATTTGGAGAGAAGTACCTGTAAATTGGCTTCCCCACTGTCCCCCCAACAATGAAGGAGATGGAGAGGCAACTAGAGAGCAAGGGCTGGAATATTTGTGTACAGCAAATCTTTGTCCCCCTCCCACCACATCACACTGCACAGCTCCTCCTCGGAATGGGAAGGTGAAGAGCAGATGTCAGTGTGGACCTCTCACATGCTTCCTCTGTTGCTCATGTCTGATGATTCCAGCACTTTGGAAGCTGAGCATCAGCTGTCAGAGAGGTAAGGTGTCAGCAGCACCTCTGGACTTCCTGCAAAGTCACAAATCACCGTGATAGAAGCCACAAACACCACAGGAAAGCAAAACCTCAGCTGTATGATGTTCTGAGGGCTTCCTGCTCTGAGCTGCAGCATCTATCTCAGCTCTGCAGAGCATCCTCATCCTCAGGCGTTATTTATGCCTGCATCACTGCTGCTCTCTCCCAACAGGAAGTGGCCTGACAGTGCCACTGTTTTTCTGTGTACCTGCTCTTATCCGAGGCTGGGCAGCAGTAGCAGAATGGCTAAACATTTAAATTATTCAGCTTCTGGTTTTGACTCAGCTTTCAAACTACATTGACATTTCCTGAGATAACAGCTTGCTGTCTGAAACTGGGGAGCCTGGCTGGTCCTGGGAGCCTCAGCAGGTGACAGGAGCACAGGGAGTGTTTTCCTGTCTAAGGAGAAAGGGGACATGCTGGAGTAAGGTGAACCTGTGTGTATCCATGTCCTTGCAGCAGGAGGGTACTGCAAGTGCTCAGGGAGGAGCAGCTCCCTTCAGTGACCGCATCCTGGCATCGTTTCTCAAGTGGCTGAGTTCAGGATGGGCTGTGCTTCTTTCCCCAGGCAAAGGCACATACAGCTTCCTAAAAATACTAAAGGCCATTGTTATGTTACTAACTCTTCTCCAAGATGATGTGTTTAAGGTTCTCTGCACACATTACATTCCTCATTCCCTTAAATGAAAGGAAGAACAGCTGAGGACAGACTGGCAGCAGCCAGCAAGTGCCTGGTGCTGGGCAGTCACTTCTCTGGTTACATGGTGGATACCAAAACCGAGGAAGGAGCCTTGCATTCCTTCACAGTTACATCATCTTACAGCTGAAGAGTTTCTCCAAAGGTCAGAAGCAGAACTTTGTATCTTGAAAACACAAAACTCTTTGTAGCTGAAGGAGTAGTTCTCTTCAGAGACATCTGCTCTGCCTTCTAAATTTCTGACAGAGCTTCTCTTCACCCCTGACTCTGTCTGCAGTTGCTGCCAGAATTCAGTGTTTTCATCTCAGGTGTGAGCCCAGAATGCAACGGCATGGAGGCACCAGGGATGCTGAGCCTCATCCCAGGAGCTGTCTCAGGATAGCAGAGGGAGAAAATAGTTTTCATGTGGGTATGATAAATATTATAGCATCCAGAGAACAGCACTTAGGAGAATACTGGAACCCCGACTTGCAAAAATTCCCTGAAGCCCACAGGGGTGCCCAGAGGTTCTTATTTGGTATTCACTGTAATTCTTGGTCACTTTTTCTCAACATTAATTTTCTCTTTTTTAGACAATATTCCTGTTTTTTCCAGTGTAATAATGTCTCTTTGCAGACCCCCAGTTTAACTCTGTGTTAGCTTTTGTGGGTACCACATGATACTGGGTCTACCTTCAGTGGCCAATTCTGAGGCCTTTATGGTGACAATCATATGCTCAGATGTCACTAAGGAGAGGACAGAGAATAAAATTTTGGAGAATGAGCAGCCCAAACAATCTCAGTTCAGCATCTGGAAACAGGTAAGTGTTAAGGAACTGCCTGAGACCTTAGTCTTTTGAGATATTTTCATGAAAATGGAAAGGGCTTTTGGAATTTAAAGCTGTTCATTTATTAGAGTTGTATTTGTTATTTTTCAAGCTCTCACAGGCTTTGATTTCTCCAACAGGGTCATGACCATAGTGTTGGCTTCTCCAGAACTGCCAAGATGTTCCCATTAGATATAATAGGCAAGATAACAGTGACAAACTGCTTGTAAAGCAAGTTGCCCTGAGGTATGAGTTTTCAGCACCAATACATGCAGCTCACCTGTCTACAGTTAGATAGGGGAAACTTTTGGAGATGCCTCAGTTGAGGTGGTAATGAGTGAATGAGACCTATTAGAGCCAGCAACGGGTAGTGTTCAGGAGATTACAATTAACAAGGGACAGCAATTAATGGAGCAAAGAAACCACTTTTATAGATGGAGCCTGCATCAGCTTCACAAACAGCCTGGGAAAGAAATGAGTGTGTTACATACTGAAGGCTGTGTTCTCCCCCATCTTCAGGGAAGAGAGAAAACAGACAGGTACCTTCCACCTTACAGGACCTCCTTTACTCATGCTCCCAAAATCACCTTTACTTCTAGAGCTACAGGTATGTGACTGATAGTAATATTAACTCTGTGAACTACATACAGTTGCCCAAGATCCATGGGTCTGCTGCAACCTGTGACCTGCCAGCCCATGTGGATGTCACCAGCAGCCGAGGATACCTCAGGGACCTGAGCTCTGAGCCATGGGGAAGTTCCCAAGGGCTGTTTGCAGACAAAACTCCAGGTCTTAGTGGGGAGCAGAGACTTTGTGGCTTGGCCAAATTTGCCAGGACCATACCTAATGGTAATATTTCTCTGTCAGAGGAGCTCTGACCTGCAGACATGTTGTATTTAGGCACTTTTCTCACTCCTCACCCTGGTAGGAAGGTTCTGCCTCAGTGGTGGGGACCTGGGGCAATTCTATCTTACTGTGTCTGCCACAGCACCGTGTGGTCACCATTCCAGACTCCACAGCTGCCTCTTGCTCTAAACACAGTCACAGGCCTTCCTTCCCTCTGCCCTGCTGTGACTGTGGGCATAGAGTGTACCTAAGGGTGTCCTGGGCCAGAGGCAAAGTGAGCCCTGTGTTCCCTCTGGCACTGTAGAGGGCTTACCTTTCTCCTCTCCATCCTTGTGGAGGGTATGGGGCATCACTGGATTGACAGAAATCTGTAGGACTAAGCCAGTCTGAGACTGGCCAAAGGGTTTGCTGCCCTGGGGATTGCTCCATGCTTAAGTTTGCCTGTTCTGGGTTTTTAAAAGTCACCAGTGTGCCAGGAATTGCACAAAGCAAAGCTAAACCAAATCTCAAAATGGGAGGGGTGAGGGAGGCAATCTCATGGGCACCATTACACTGCTTTTCCCTGAGGTGTGCTAGCAGGTAAGGCCAGTTGGATTGTAGGGCACAGTTTAGGGCTTTGTCAAGTGTATATGTACCCTGGTGGATGCAGGATCTGGAGAAATTCTGCAGTATGCTGAGGGAGCAACTCTGAATGGGTTCATGATCTCTGGCTGGTAATGGCCTGTGTCAGAGTGTGGACTCGTGTTTGCATTCATGAGATGCAGCTGTGGGGCTGGGGGGAGTGCAACCAGGATCTGAGGCACTGACAGACACCAACTCTGTAGGTTCAGAGGAGCGGCACTTTTTTAGAACAAATATAGTGTGCCAGCCAGCAGTTGCAGTGCCCATCCTTTTGGCAACAAGCATTTGAGCTCTACCTGAACTGAAGGTGGAGTCTGTTCTATTTCATATATCAGAGGGAAACTAGACTTCCAAGGAAGTGCTGAATGACTCTGGACAAAGGGAAGATGTTTTCCCTAGACCGAGGTAAGGACTCTGCTTTGCTCTAATGCTAAACTTGGTCTTTGCCCAATATAAAAACCTCAATTTCTATGTAATGCTAAGCATTTTGCCATCCTAACATGTTCTATTGATCTACTTTTCCTGCCTCTTAGCTCATATATGTGTTTCTGGTGGTGTGCTGGGCTGTTTTATAGGAAATCCCTAGAGGGATACAGCTGGCAGAGCAGTTGTTTCTTTCTCTCTGAAGCTGCAAATGTCACAAGCTGTTATTTATCCGTGCATTCACTGGTTTGGCCCCAGTGCCTGGCTAGAAGCACCTTGGCCTTCTTGACCCTGCAACTAGCAAAAAGGGCCAGGTGAATGGTAGCTAGAAATAGAAACCAAGCTGTGTGTCTCCCCTGCTGCACCCCAAGTCCTTTGCCAGGCTGGCCGCAGTTTAGCATCTGGAACCAAGATGGGATAGGTGAAGCACTAGCAAGAGGGGTGACTCCTGCCCGCCAGGCAAGCACTGCTCTGCAGGGTCACCCTAAGCTGGAGCACAAGGAAAGGGTGGGACGGGAGCGGTCTCCAGGAGGTCTGTTCCTTTGGACAACTGGTGTGACTCCCTTGCGTGTCTTTCAGAGAGGGCATGCACCAACCACTGTGGACCCTTTGCCTTCTTGCTGCAAGCAAGGATCTCCTGAAGGGATGCTGGAGCAGGAGTCTGCTGTGCAGGTAGAAGGGGGGAAGGGGCGCGTTCATTGTATTGTAGTGGGCTCTAGGCCCTGCAAAGAGCCTGGAGCTGCTGTCACTAGACCTCATTTGCCACTTCAGTTCCATCTCGGTGTCCTCCATTTGGGACTGTGCCCAGCCAAGGTCTGCAGGGACCTGTGAACAACCTCAGGTCTTCTGCTCACTGTCTCCAGCCCAGCCTGCTTTGTGCGGTACAGACCACAGTGCAGGTCTGGCCATAGAGCTGTTTCATTTTGCTTTATATTGCTGAGGTTTCATCTTCCCTTGTACTATTTGAAGAGCAGGGTTCATGCACATGGGCTCCTCCCTGTTAACAGTTCACAGATGTTTTTATGAAGCGTGGCTCAGGCATGACTTTCACTAAACACTGTGCCCAGCCTGGCAGCTCTCCCCACGCTTCTGACGTGGGACAACCCGTAATCTCCAGACTCCAGACAGGAGCTTCCTTGTTGTGCTGGCTTGCAGTCAGGTGTGTGAGTGGTGATAGGGTGCAGTCCTGCTGCTGATAAACCTCTTCCAGCCTGCTCATGCTTGGTTTGGCTGCAGCATTCAGCATAAGTGGGTTGATCAGAGCTGCAGACCCTGGCTGTCCAGGGTGAGCTGACCTCCTGCAGCGATGACATGCACACTTTACCTGAGGGTGAGTACTTGGGCATAGTCAGGGGTTTGTTGGGCAGCAAAAGAGAGAAATCAGGTCAGCTGGTTTGCACGAGGGAGTTAAGATATATTCTGGCTGGTAATACGAATTTCAGTCCAAAGAAAATGCCTCTTGTCTCCAAACAATTGCTGCTAGATGGACCTCAGACTGGCAGGAAGGGTTTTCTGCCCATCTTAGGTCATCGGTAACTTGCCTAAGGTCATCCTTGGAGCCGGTGACAGTGCCTGGCATTGAAACCAGGTCCCTAGGTGCTGTATTTGCCTTGTCCTCCTCGCCACAGCTTTGCTGGGAGAAGGGAGGTGCCCCAGGTGTTGGTTTTTTGCAGTATTATGATAGTAAATATCGATTCCTGTGTTATCACCTTTCTTATTTTACCCCTCTGGAGCCCTGGGACAGGTGCACAGGATGATGTTTCTCTCAGCACAGTGCTGCGCTAGCTCTGCTGTGGAGCAGGTGGCTGTGCTGCAATGGCTTTGCTCTCATGTCCTCACCAGGGATCTGCTGGCAGAGATACATTACCAGGCCTGTGCTTCTGGTGCTTTTCTGTCAATGCTTTCTTCCCTGCATGGCTTCCAGAGGCTGCACCCCAAGCGCTGGCCAGGAAAGCCTGGCTTAAGGCTGAAGACAGTAAATGTATGGTAGCCACAGCACAGGGAATGTACTGTGATACCACCCAGTGTGCAGATCCCAGCAGAAAGCTCCCTTCTAAGCGCTTTTGTTCATGCAGGCGGGCAAAGCAGGTGGACTAGTCCTGCTGGAGCAGAGGTAGGGAATGAGTCAGAACAGACTGCAGAAATCGGGAGCAGTTTATAAGCGTCACTAGGAAAGAAAAGGAAGCTTCCCCACAGGGCACCAGGGCAGACCCTGATGGTATGATCTGGACTCCAGCACCTCACCTGAGCATGAGGGCAATGACAGAGCCCAGGGTAGGTTGAAGCTGGTCTAAAAGCTGTGTCTTAGTCCCAGGCTGGCATCAGGCAGGCTCAGAGCACTTCTCTGATTCCCCCCTGCACTGGCAGCCTCCTAGAGCCCTCTCAGCTCCCCCGTGTTTATTTGCACAGACCTGCCTAAACCATGTCATGGTCCAAAAAGGTAGTGCATTAGCAAAATAGGAGACAGAAAGAAGTTGCTGTGCTGCTGTATCTCTCTTAGCAGCTGTTGTTGTTAGAATAGGTGTAGTGCCGGAGCAAAAAGCTCTCATGTATTGTCTTCAGTCACAGCCTATATATTTTTTGATGAGGTAAAAATAGCTTTTCTTTTTCAGGATATGCAGAGAGCAGAGGCTCCTGCTAACATCAAAGGAGAGTGACAGCTTTCCCCTGGGTGTGCGTGGCCTCGGCTGGCAGGAGCAGTAGTTGTGTTAATTCTTGCCTTGCTTTGGCTCTGTGTGAAAGGAAAGATGTTCTGGTCTCCTTTTCCTGTTTAGGTCTCTGGACCAGCCACTGTTTCACTCTCCACTGCTGCTGGACCCAGCACTGTACTTCAAAGGGAAAGTAATAGTTTGCAAATGACAGAACAAGATCTCGAACACATTACTTAGAAATTCCATTAGGCAGCAGGCAGGCACTGCAGGCTTTCACAGAGCTGTGGGCTGTAGCACACCAGGGGATCCTTATCAGAAAGATCAGTCTGCTGTGTAGGGGCAGCTCCTTGCTGCCTTGCTCTGTGCAGATTAAGCTGTTTCTGATATCTGCCCTCCTCACAGTTCTGAACCTGTTCCAGTTGGAGCAGCCAGCAAAGGGGACCCATGATGGGGAAGGAAGGAGACAAATGGCAATGCAGATGTCGTCTGTATCTGAAAACGTTCATCAGGGACTGAGTTAACCTTGACCCTGACCTGTACCACCAGTGACAGGTCCAGAACTACCTCTCTCATTAAGGGTGCACAAAAACGGGCTTTCCAAAAGCTCATTGCTCATGATTATGTAATGGTGGAGGACTGTGCATGTTGGAGAGGCCAGTCTGATGCTGGCACCCAAATCTTGCCCTCTCTTCAGCGCTGTAAAAATGCTAATTGACACGTTGCTTCCCTTCCCACAAATCTGCTAGGGACCTTCCTTCCCTCCTTTTTCTGCTTTGGGGTTTCTCCTTTGCCAGTTGTGCCCAGTTCTTCTCCAGCTCTATCCATTGCACGGGAACGTGAGCAGATCTTTCACTTCCTGCATGCTGTGAGATCCTTTGCATCCTGGGGATCTCTGCTGGGTGTATCAGCCATCAGCCTCTGTGCTATGTGCTTTGGGGCTGTTGCGAAATCTGCACTAAGCAGAAAGGAGCATGGACAAAGGATTTACTCAGGCTGGTGCATAAAATGAGAACAAACAGACTTGGCAGATGCCTTCCAGAGATGACTTCTTGTGCCTTGACTCTCATCAGTCCTATTGAGATCCACAAACCTGTGCTAAATCATGTGGGCAGAGGTGAGGATGATGGGAGAATAGAATTTGGGCATAGGGATTTATCTGTCTTGAATCATGTGGATAGGGGTGAGGATGATAAAAAAATAGAATTAAAGCATTTGGATTTATCCTTTCATCAGATGAATTTTCCCAGTGCTTTTCCTTTTCTCTTTCTTCTGGGTTTGCAGTATCTGCCCGTTCTCTGTGTTCTGCTGGCTGACTGCCTGAGGCTTTGCTGCCGTGGCCTCTCTGGAGATGCTGTACTCTGCTGAATGCTGCCTTCTACTCAGAAGGCAGAAACCTGCCAGTAGGTTTTATTTCTGCTGCAGAGCCCACTAAGAGCATCCAGTTTCTGTCAATAGAGATAGGAGAGGAAGTTCCTGTAAGACAGACAGTGTGGCTTCTGTTTCTGAGTGTTTTAAATTGAATCTCCTGATTTTCCCTGATTATCCTATGAGGACCCTAGGTGTTATCTTTAACTGCTCTTAATCTTAACAGCTCTTTTAGTGTGTTTTGAGGACTGAACAATTCTTCTCATCTGATGAGAAACAACTGAGGTTATGGCCTGCAGACCTGTGCACTTCATATCTGCAAGACAGAGAGGTCCAAACGAGCATTGGCTCCAGAGAAATTCCTAGGCTGGGCAGTTTCTTAAAAGTAAAACACTGCACTGATGTCAGGTTTTGGTGTTTCTGCTGGAAATAATGCCTCGAAAGTGAAGATCATGCTTGCTGTTGGACACAGGTCCACATGAGCAAGGAAATGTCCAAGCAAATGACAAGGGCTGTTGCCCTTGGCAAGGGTTTATCACATGTCCTCAGCTGGCAGTGCTGACTTTAGGTTCCAGGATGCTGGCACCAGTAGCTGGAATTAACTGGATAACCTCAGAGATGTGAGTTGGACTGTTCCACAGCATCTAGACAGGATGCCCATAGCAATCAATGGCTTGGTGCCAGAATTCAGGTTTGCATCTTACTGCCAGTCCTGGGGTTCTTTGGTTGTTGGGTTGACTGTGTGCTGCCCAGCCTCCAGGAGTTTCCTTGCTGGACCTCGTCTGTCCGCTGCTCCATGAGTCTGTGTCAACTTGGCTGAAGAGACAAGTGGGCAGACAGGATAAAGAGGGCAATGCAGTGGGATGCGTTCGTGCCAGGCTGGAATAGTGTTGCTTCTTGATTGTCTTTGTGTCCCAGAAAACATTGTGAGATCAGCACAAGTCCCTGAACTCATTTGCACTTGGGAATCATCTACTTACAGCATTTAGCAGCTCATACAGAGTGGTCTTCTGCCAAGTGTGACCACATTTAGCAGGAGGAGGCAATGCTGAGACCCTCCCTTTTGTTATCAGTGATGAGCAGCAGGAGCTGGTGGGAGCTCCTCCCTGGGTGTGAGTGAGAGCAAGCACTGCCAGAAGAGATTAGAGCAGGACACTGACCACGGTCAGAGACACAGCAGGCTTATGAATCTCTGACTGAAGAAATGCAGCCTGAGCCTCTGGTTTGACTTGCCCTGGCCATGGCTACAATGCAATGGGCCCATGTGGTGCCAGCCTAGTGGCATTAATGCTGTGAGAGCAGGAGGACACCTGGGAAAAGGAACAGAAGAAGCCTCTCCTCAGGGCCAGGAGAGGGTGTCATGAGAAAAAATTTACTCTGAAACCAGGAGAGAAGGAAAGGGAAAAATTTAGATGGTGAGCAGAAAAGGGGAGATTTTTCCTGAAGGAAAAGAATGGGAAGGAGAGTATAAGTACAGTCCGATGTGCTGTGCTATGCTTTTGACTTTAGAAGGTTTTGGAGCACTTCACAAAGTCCAAATCTGAGGCTTCTCTCTTGTAGAATTGCTAACAGCAGTCTTCTGACACTTCACAGCTTGGATGTCCACAAATCTGTAGAGCATGATGCCTGTGTATAGGATTTAGCAGCCACACAAGAGTGCAAGATGTACGGAACAGTGAGGCAGCTTATTTTCTCCGCCGGAATATCTCCTTCATGGAAAATTGCTAGGCAGGCAAAGGAGAATGGAAAGAAACTGCAAACTCCAAATAAAGAAAAATCGGCAGAGGCAGTTTGTGCATCTGGAAGCAGTTGCTGTATGTTCTGGGGCACATAGCAAGTGACTGTGTGCGCCTGAGGCACGGCTGTGCTGCGCTTTGTGCTTGTTGGTGGGTGGTGCTAACTGTGCAATGCGTGTGTCTGTGTCTGGCTGAGATGGGATGGTGCTGACCGGGATATCTGTGTGTATCTTCTCGATGTGCACATCGGGGGTCTCGATGTGGTCACAGGGTCTCTGCATTTCTTGCTGTCAGTGCTCCCTTTTGCTGAAATTTGGGAGATGGCAGTGACCCAGCCCGTGCTTCCATTTCCTGGCGTGCGAATTGCCCTGAGCAATAGGCAGGCAGTCCCATCGTGCAGCCTGACATCAGAAGGACAGTATGACTGTGGATCTGCTTTTACCATTTGAGCCAAGCTATTCCATCTTCTCTGGTGGAATGTGTGGTCTGACTGCTGGTGTCTGATGCCCTGCATCTCTCTGTGCATCTCTGGAAGGTACATGCTGAGCATAGGGAACAAAAGGGGAGCACCTCTGACACACCCAGCATCCAGAGGGTCAGGAGGGAATCCCAACCCCTCTCCTCTGTGAATTGCCAGGCTCCTGGGCATATCTCTAGGGCTGCTTTTCCTCTGCTGTTCCCAAGGTGGTACCTGCAGCTCTGACCCCCTCCCTGTGCTTGGCAGCAGTCATTTGCTTTCCGGAGGTGGCTTGGTATTAAATATCCTGTCTGACACAATAATGGAGAGAAAATGAACAAATTCCATTAGCAGTTGGCGATCCCTGCAGGGTCTGCATTGGAGAGAGGACGGAGCCTGTATTTTTAGATAGAATGCAATGTAACTTACTGCCTCTCTCAAAGCTGAGGAGTAGATAACCAAGGAGGGAGAGAGGGGACACCAGGCTCAGGTTTCAGCCGAAGTCCCGGACTATGGCAGCACGAAAGGGCAGGTCCGGTCCAGACGTGGCTGTGAGTATACAACACACTTCTCCTTCATGCCCACAGAGACCTCTGCTTTGCTTTTTTGCTTGCTTTCTGCCTGTAGTCTCTGCTGCTGGGTGTGCTGGGGCTTTGAGAGCCCCTTTGCTGTAGGGCCTCGTAGAATTTTACCTTTTAATCTTCAGAGCTCCACGTGTGTCCCATGGGTGACAGAGCCTGGCTGAGCTGTGCTTTGATTTTCCAAGGCTTTGCTGCCTTGTCGTCGATCCTGACCCGAGAAGCAGAGGCTTCTGGCAGTGTCTGGAGTTGGAAAAGCTTTTTGCATTCAGCCTGTTGCTTGAAGCTGTCAGTGTTTTGTCACTGGACTCCAGACAGCACGCAGAGCTCAGAGCGTGAACGTGCACTTCTAAGCAAAATGCTGGTGTTGTCTTCTGTCTCTTGCAGTTGATCCTTCTGGGTGAGCAGAGCACTGAGGTGCTGTGTTGTGTCTTTTCTGTGTTCACAGCCTCCTAAAGCCACAGCTCCACTGTGGCTCTGGGGGCTCTTCCCTGATAGATGGGGCTCTCCTCTATCAGGTGGAGCAAGCAGATATAGAGGTGGGAGCAAGCAGAGCCAGCTGGCGCAGGAGGTCATGCGATCAGCACGTGTTCCCCCTGCACGCGGAGGCTGCGCACCGTGACAGGACACAGTGCTGCTGCCTTCCACTGCCTGTCCTTCTGGCCTGCGGGCTGCCCCAGAGGGGCCATGGCACCCTGTCAGTGTGGTGGTAGCCTGGCCTGAGCTCTGTGCCCAGCCCAGCAGGGCCAGGACAACCTGTGTGTGGGTGTTACCTCTACAGCAGAGAGCACGGTCCATATGGGCCCAGGGCATGGATGCCCTTCTCTGTGGTAGGAGTGTCAGGCAGAAAGGATGAGCTGGGGGAGGCAGATGGAGGAGACCAGAAGGCATCTGAGTTGTTCTGCTTCAAAGTCCCAATTCAAATGTCTGAGACTGCAAGGAGAAAGGAAGAGAGGAGCCCTGAACCTGTGTGGTACATCATCCTCCCTAGTATGCCTCCAGTGCTTTTGTCTTTGGCTGTGTTGCTTCCAGCTCCTGTCCGGGAGCTTCCAAATCCTGGATGCTCCTCTGAAATCAGGCTGTGGGCAATACAGGATGGCTTGGGGTGGCAGAACAGAAGCTCTCCTAGCACAGAAGGTCCCTTGGTCAGTCCTGATGTGAGTGGTGCAAGAGGCATTCTGATTTTCTCTTGGAGCTGAAGGAGGAGTGTGTCCCATACCCCTGCCATGGATGTCTTGTGGCTCTTGGTTGCAGAGAGCCCTTTGGGCTGGCCTGAGCAGGCAAGTACCAGGTGGTAGTTACCAGTCTGAGTTCCCAGACTCATAGACCCACATCACTGCATTTCCACCCTGTTCTCCAGCTTCTAGTGAGCCATCCCATTGTCTCCATTTGCTGCCTCACACTGCTAAGTAGTGTTGCTCAAAGTATTGCTGTGCCTTGCCTGGGCTGGCTGTGGTGTAGCAGTTCAGGGAGGCACTGTCAAAAAAGAGAGTTGTGACTTTCACAGCTGTGAGGTGCTCAGCTGGGGCCGTTGTCCCTGGTGCTGGTACCCGAGCTCACTGCTGTGGCTATTCACAGTGGCTTCTGGAGCAGGGTAAGGGTGGACTTACTACAGTTTCATCAGTGTAGTCCTTCAGCCCAGACACGGAGGGGTTTCCTGGGCCAAGGGAGGTTGTCATGATGGCAGGATCTTCCTCCCTACTGTCCCCATAGTGTGATGGGACTAGCTGCAGACCTTCTGCCACATTATCTGGATGCTCTTCACTTTAAATCCAGGTCCCAGCCCTTCTTCTTCCTGTCTGATTTGAGGCACCTAAGTCTGTCCCAGCAGTTCCCACTGTGACTTGCCTGGCCTCTGGCTTTTCTGCCTGGTCTGTGTAGTTATATTCTCTGCAGCTGAGCAAGGAGCTGACCCAATGCTGGTGGTGGGGGAGAACAAGGGGGCTCTGAGTTTCATGCTTTTTTTTTTTGTCCCCAAGGCTGATGCTGCAACCAGTTTCTTGAGAGCTGCAAGATCTGGGAATCTGGACAAAGCCTTGGATCACCTCAGGAACGGGGTAGATATTAACACCTGTAACCAGGTAGGTGAAACACACAGGGCTTCTGGTACTATCTCTAGTTCATGTGAAAATGTGGCTGACCAGAGGACAGACCTGGGGCAGTTGTCTTTGGGGCTAGGAGGGCAGCAATAGCTGTAAAGATCTGGAGAGCCTGGATGTACTGGCTGGAGCATAGCAAAGGACATTAACAGGTTCTAACAGAGCAGGCTCCTTTAGTGTGACAAGTAAATGGGACAATTGGAAGGAGCTCAGCTGCTTCTCAGAGGGCAGAGCAGATAGCTGTGAAGAGTAGCACAGTGGCTGGAACATCGCCCGAGTGTCTCTTGGGGGTTATTCCCCTTGCCTGCAGTGCGGAGGCTTTTGGACAACTAGAAGTTGCACTTTATCACAAGCAGGCAATGTTTGAAAAATGCCAGTTGTGGTGGTTTGGGAGGTGTTGGGCAAGAGGAGCCCTCCTCATCCTGAACAGAAGCAGGTTTGTTCAGGAACAAAGAGCTGCAGGCACTGAGGACACAGTTTGCACATCATCATCAGAACATTTTGTATCTGTGTAGCTGCCAAATGCAAGTGACTGAGCCTGAATTGGGGCAGGTGCGGTGGACAGATTCAGGGGGCTTAGGCTGAGCAGGGGAGGCAGACAGGCTGTGCTGTCGCTGCTTTCTGGAGCAGTGGTGTTGCTGGGGAGGCTGACTCAGCAGGTAGCACAAAGGCACACTCATCTGTTTCAGTATCAAGTCCCCAAACCAATTGAAGTTCAGACCTACTGATTTGTGCACTGCGGCAGCCAGTGCAGTTACTGGGGACAGGTTCCCACGGGGCAAGCAGAGTGCACCATGGACGTTCACTCATTTCCGATAGCAAGCCTAAAAGCAGAGGGAGGATTTCTACGTCCACTTCTCCTGTAATGCTCTGGTCCAGTGGAGTATGGGATCCTGGAGAGGGCTCTGTAAAAAATTACAACAGGGTGACCCATCTGCAAGCTAAAAATGAAGCGTTTCAACTTCTTCCTCACCAAAACAGATGGTCTGTCATCAGCTGCCTCTACTGACCGGCTTCAAGTCCTGTTTCCAGCCAGAGTTCTGGTGCTGGTGAGGACGTTTAACACTTTGATGGAAAGACAGTGGCTACAGCAGTATGAGGCTCTTCTCTCAGTGATGTTTTTGCACTGGTTCCTGCCATCTCCCTGAGGTTAGATGGCACTTTGGGGTTTCCTTCTGAGGAATATCAGACCTGTGGGAAAGGTCCAACCTCACATGTCCTGTATAGAATAAAGAGGGATATATGTGGTCAGACCTATCCCACAGGCCCTGTATTCTTACTCAAGTTCAGAGACCTTGACATGCCATCTGATCTTCACCTCACCGATTTCACCTCCTTCATTGCTGCATCAGTGTCTTCATCATCCACCTTTCATGTTTCAAATTCTGGCATGGTCCCATCTCATCCAGAAGGAGCTAGAAGGACTGAGGAGGAGTGGACCTTGCTTCCAGGACTCTTACCAGCTGGGAACAGCAACGTGATGGCACGTGGGTGCCCAGGAGATGGTCTTTGTTGAGATGGCCAGTCCTGATGGGCAGTCCAGAGCAGGGCCCTGCTTTGGGACATGCTAAGTTCAAACTCTGTGTTATTCTGTAGGGCTGCATTTGTCACATTGTTAGCCAGCAACTGGGATTTCTGGGAATTATTTGCAGCATTTGGTGAAGAAAATACAGCACCTTTCAAATTACACACATCCTGTGGCAGTTTTGGGTTGGATGAGCTGTCAAGCCAAAGCAAATATGCAAAACAGCCTGTACTGTTCCTGGAGCAGAAATACATATGGGCCACCAATGGAAACAATCTTTTGTGCTTATTGCACAAATGTTTGTCACAGGTTAATGATTTGTCACAGGTTTACAGCATTCAAAAGGTTATTTATGAATCCTTTGTGTAAAAGTGTTAATGGGCTGAGCTGAGCATCTGTGGTCTTGCTCTCCAGTTGTTGGTTACTTGAGCGTTACAGAGAAAAAGCTTGCATGTCTGTGGCCACTTATCCAACCTGTGAGCTCATGGAGGTAAGGGTGTCAGTGATTATCTGTATGGGGTTGTGTAGGTGTGTCTCTGTCAAAGAAACTGGGCTTGACAGAGGACATGGACTCAGTGTAGCCAGCATTTCCTTTCAGTGGCACTGTTCTGTGGGTGTTACAGCACTCCCACTTTGTTTCCCCTTGGAAGTAGACCTTTGGTGCTGGAGGCTTGACAGAACTCTGGAGTTGGTGTGTTGAGGAAGCCTGTGGGTTTTTAGATTTTTGTTCTTTGTGCTGTAATCAGAGTTGAGCAAAATAATCTATGACTCTTCAGCTGTGATCCTGGGAAACTGGTGCTTTGAGTGATAAAGAGTGGAGAACCTTCTTCTTGTCTCACAACACTCTTGAAGCAGTTCTGAGTTTAACTGGAGTGTTGAGGGCTGGAACTGAGCCTCCTTGGGCATTTTCTTCTCCCCTACCAATATTTAGGCAGGGATGCAGCATTTCTGTGAAGTGACTTTCCAGTCAGGAATTGAAACACATGGTTGGGAGGTGGAGTACTTGGGCAGGAGCAGGTGTCCCTCTGCCATACAACACCGCTGTGTAGGAGTTGTAAACCTAGCACATCCACCTCAGAGAAGTGAGGGACAAGGAGAAGGAGTGGCATCTGAAAATGCCTGCAGATATTTAACCTCTTTTCCAGCAAATATCCCAGCCCTTTTGTTCACATCTGGGATGTGGAGGAGGGTGTCAGAAATAAGGGAGCAGAAGCTGTCTTAGTAGCCTTGAGGATGCTGTCTGGCCTGACACCCCTCCTGACAAGCTAGGGATGCTAAAGGGTCACTGGCCAGTCTTCTGCTCTTCAGGTTCCTCGTGTAGGAAAAGGCAATCTAAATTGGGGCACACACAGACAAGTTCCTGAGAAGTCACTTTAGCACTCTGGGAACTTTCTGGAACTGGTAGAGCTTGACAGTGACACAGCCAACACCTTCTCTGCACTCTTTGCTGCAGCTGAACTCTGGAAGAGCAAAGCCCATCATGGGCTGCAGGATGGGGTGTTGGTGGGCCGCAAAGCCAGGGAGAAGCCAACTTCTGGCCTGGAAGCTCACAAACTACTGTGAATTAAATTTGGCTGCTGCTTGATAAAATCATTGTCCCGAGCAGGGCTTCTCACTGCACATCTGCCTGTGTAAATGTTAAAGGTTTGTATGTGCACTTTACAAGGCAGTTGTGATGCATCCTTGCTCTGGGCTATGCACAAAGCTCAGCTCTGTGCTTTAGGTGTGAAAAACCTGACTGTGAGGAGGGTCACCCCATGGAAAGTCACTTGAGCACAGACAGGAGCTGACTTGAGGGATGTGCCATGAGGAGGGAGGACTGAAACGGTGACTGTGCCTCAAGCACATAAACACTGAGCTGTGGTACCACCCATCTGTAGGAAATTGCCTGCGTGGGCTGCATGTTTTGCTCATGGAGAAACCTCCAACATTAGTCAGCAACTCAGTGTTCAGTTGTGTGAAGTTTTCCTGGCAGCATGGAGCTGTTTGTGGCACCATGGCTGGTATGCTGGATGCCAGCTCAGAGCTCAAGGACAAAGCAATCACTCCCGTCCCCACCAGCCTGGAGTTTCTCCAGCGTGGGCCAAGTGCCCGCACAGGAGCTGCAGGCAGGGTGCTCCCCAGATGTCTGCAAAGGAGCTCAGAGCAGGGTGCTCCCCAGAGAGCTCCATTCCCAGATGATGACTAATTCTGCTTTCCCACCTTTGCTTCCTCCAGAATGGGCTGAATGCCTTGCACCTGGCCTCCAAGGAGGGCCATGTGAAAATGGTGGTGGAGCTGCTGCACAAGGAGATAGTTTTGGAGACAACGACCAAGGTAAGGACAAGGAAGTCTGGCCACACTGGTCACAGCTCTGCACCCTGCCATTGCTGCCAGACACACTAGCAGTAGCTGAGCAGTGATCATGGTGTTTGCTGTCAGCCCCCAGAGAGACTATGCCAGTGACAGTGCTGCTGGGCTCTGGTTTTAGCACAGGTTTGGCATCTCTAGGTGGGTGGGAGGTGCCTCTCCCCTGTAGGGGCCATTGTGGACTTCAGAGGGGAGTGACGTAAACTACAACATGTGCTAGTGCTGTATTGCTAACGTCTCCTCCCAGCACAGGCTGCTGGCTCAGGTTAGCCCATGCTGCCCCAGGGCAGCTCCTGCACCTTCCTGCTCTGAGATGGCCTTGATACCTTTATCACAAGCCTGGAGACCTCTGGTGCTCCGTAAATAACATCTTATTCTCTCATGCATCACCACAGCAGGTGTGGTTCTCGCTTGATGACAAGCAAGACAATGGCACAAGCAAGCAGGGCAGACAAATGAGCAGCCTCCAGCACCGGCTGAAGGGCTGCAAGAACAGGAGGAGGCCTCAGTTGCCACCTCCCCGGTGCTCTCGCAGGGTTCTGGACACAGAGCAGAGTCTGGCATTCTGCCATTCTGCCACACCACCCAAAGGCACAAGTCAGAAGAGCCTGTGTGTGCATTTTCCAGCCTGCTCATCATCCCTTAGATCTGCTGGGATGCCTTGGCTGCCAGGGTTCACACTGCAGTTTTGCCTGAAGACTGCCAGCTCAGCTCCCCCATCCTCCCTCCCCTCCTCATCTCTCAGTGCTGGAGATGCACAGTGCCTGACAGCGCATACAACTTCTGCTGCCAGTAACTTCATGGGAGAGATGAAATCACTCTCTTTCCTGGCTAGCAAATGGGAAGGGTAGCTGGTTGGTCTACAGCAGGGATGGAACATAGAGTGGGAGCTGCATGGCCTTCTAAAGGTTTTCCTGGCCAGCTGCTCTGGTTGCATGCATGTTAGCACATGTCAGGCCCATCTTTCCCTGCCGTCCTGGCTTGCTTCAGCCCCTGAGCACTGTTCTGTGGTGTCTTTCAGAAGGGAAACACAGCCCTGCACATTGCTGCCTTGGCTGGACAACAGGACGTGGTCCGGGAGCTGGTGAACTATGGGGCCAATGTCAATGCACAGTCCCAGGTAGGGTGACCTGGTATGAAATGGGAAAGGCACCCATCACGTGTGATGGTGGTGTCCTCATGGTGGGAACTATGCCCAGCATGGGCACTTCAGCAGCCCTTTTCCAGTTTCCCTCTAGTCCTGTTCAGGAGCAAGGACTGCTCTGCCAGACTCCTGAAAAGAGACGAGGGTGCAAATGCTGTGGAGGGTGTCTTGAGGCACGTGGGGAGACCTCCGCATGGTCTCTGCTGAGGGAGTCCATGTCAGCAGGCACAAACATGCTGAACTTATCCTGGCAGGACTCATGGCTGATGCCTCCCTGGCAAAGCTTTGAGATCTCCAGCAACCCCTGCAGTTAAACACACTGTGCTTCCTTCACTCTCTCTTCCTTGGGCCTGGTAGGGCTGAAAGCTCTACAGATTTTGCCTGATGGGAGAATTGTCTCTGAAGCTAGGGGCAATATTGGCAGTGTGCAGAAGGTAGTGTCTCCTGAGTTGACTCTTATGAAGCATTGCCTGTATTTTTCTGGATATGTGGAGCCTTGAGCTCCAGCTCTCTGTAATTGTTCCACTGTTGCCAGTAGTTTTTTTCTTTTTCACACCCACAATGGATGCTTCTGCCCCTGTTCACTGACCTGGGAGTGTGGGTGTTGATGGGGTGTAGGTCTTCGAAGAACTCGATAAACACAAGGAAGAGTTGTGTTGATGTGCATGGCCCTGTGTTTGCAGAAAGGCTTCACACCTCTCTACATGGCAGCGCAGGAGAACCATCTGGAAGTTGTGAAGTTCTTGCTGGAAAATGGAGCCAACCAGAATGTAGCCACAGAGGTGAGATCCTTGGGGAGAAGCCTATGGCCCTGCCTGTGGGGGCTGCTGAGGGATGTGCTGGGTCCTGCCATGGCTCCTTGATTCTCTTCTCTCCTTGGCAGGATGGCTTCACTCCACTAGCTGTGGCTCTCCAGCAAGGACATGAGAATGTGGTTGCTCACCTTATCAACTATGGGACAAAGGGTAAGGTCCGTCTGCCTGCCCTGCACATTGCAGCCCGCAATGATGACACTCGCACAGCAGCCGTGCTGCTGCAGAATGACCCCAATGCTGATGTCCTCTCCAAGGTGTGTGGTTTTCCTATGCTGTCTCTGGGAGCTTCCCCACATCCCCAGAGAGAACAGCAGCTTGGCATGCTGTATTTATCTGTAGTTTCATCAGGGAGCATGTGTCTGGCTGGGCTGATGCCTCTTTCTTTCCCTAGACTGGATTCACCCCTTTGCATATTGCAGCCCATTACGAGAATCTCAGTGTGGCCCAGTTACTGCTGAACCGTGGAGCCAGTGTCAACTTCACACCCCAGGTGAGTGCAGAGTGGGAAGCTACTGGGGCTTGTGCTGCTCCCGCACCAGAGGAGGATGCTGTGCCTTCTATCCATGTAGGGTGGCAGCAGCAGCTGCCAGGGTATGCTGGTGAGATGGGACCATGCAGAAAGTAGCACAGATGCACAGGGAGTTGCAATTAATAACCAGAATGGGCCTTTTCTGCTATGTCTCCCTTCTGTCAGAAGCAGCCATGCATCCCTGAAAGCTCTTGGGGACCTTGTGTCCAGGCTGAGGGAAAGCTGGTGCTGTTGCTGCAGGACAGAGCTCATAGAACCTGCAGTTAGGATGCCTCTTCCAGACCCACGGGTGCAGCCCAATCCATGAACTGGTGCTTTCCTGCAAGCTCTGTGTAGCTTCTGTCTGCAGCTTTTAGCTGCACAGCCCTCTCTCACAGCTCTGTTATACAAGCTGTTCCCCTGCGTTGTCCCTGGGCAGAGACATAGCTCTCCCTGTCCTCTCTCTCTGGTTTGTTGTGTCTCTCCTTGCCTCCCTGAAGGAGAAGGGGCTGCTCCTTCTGATAGTCTGTCGTTCCTCCCGACAGAATGGGATCACTCCCCTGCACATAGCTTCCCGCCGGGGCAACATCATCATGGTACGGCTGCTGCTGGACCGTGGGGCCCAGATAGAGACAAGGACCAAGGTGAGAGCATTTCTGAACACAGCTCATCTTTACATGGGCCATCTCCTTCCTTGAGCTCCTTATGCTCCAGGGCTTACCCTGTAAACATCTTGCTGGGAATGTGAGGGAAGGTTTCTGGTACACCAATGGGATGGACCAGGTGTTTTGCTGGCATGTGTAGAGGTGAGAAGAGGCTGCATGGCTACAAAAGTGTGCCCTGGGAGCTGAGGCCAGGCTCTGTTTTGCCTTATTTTGCAAACAAGTTCCAAGTTCCTGTTAGTCCTCTGCCTGAGGGAATCCTGCCCTTCCATGCCATACTGAGCCCTTGAACCCTTTTCTCTTCCCAGGATGAGCTGACCCCTCTCCACTGTGCAGCACGCAATGGACATGTGAGAATTGCAGAGATCCTCCTGGACCATGGGGCTCCCATTCAAGCCAAAACCAAGGTACCCAGGTGGCTTAGTGAGGCTGTGATTGGTGCCAGGTCCCAGGGCACAGTGGGGTAACAAGCTGTGCACAGCTGCTGGATGGCACCCGTGGCTAGCTTGGGGCTTTTTTTGCCCTGATGAGAAGCTTCCTGCCCTACTTGGCTCTAGCTGGAGTCCTTTGCCTGAGGGCTTCATCCTTCAAAGAGACCAGTCCTGGGGGGAGCTTGGGTACAGTCTGTCCCATGGCAGCAGCTTTTCAGGCCCTTCCATCCACTCAACATTGCTCTTCTGTAAGTCTCAGTGAGGGATTTTGGGGCTTCTCTCTGATAGCACCCTGGGGAACAAGCTGTGTCTTCTGCCCTAGAGTAGTGTCCAGGGGTGCAAGGCAGGGGCTGGGTGGGATGCCTGGACCCCCTCCTGGCCCAGCCCTGAGGCCCTGCTCCACGGTTGCAGAATGGCTTGTCGCCGATCCACATGGCAGCGCAGGGTGACCACCTGGACTGCGTGCGCCTGCTCCTGCAGTACAGCGCTGAGATTGACGACATCACCCTGGACCACCTAACGCCACTGCACGTGGCTGCACACTGTGGACACCACCGGGTAGCCAAGCTGCTGGTCGAGAAGGGGGCCAAGCCCAACTCCCGAGCCTTGGTGAGTGAGGAAGGGTGGGTGGGCTGGACCAAGGGGGAGAGGGAGTGTTCCTGCAAATGACTGTCCATCTGTCTGTCTGCAGAATGGCTTCACGCCCCTCCATATCGCCTGCAAGAAAAATCACATCCGTGTAATGGAGCTGCTGTTGAAGACAGGTGCCTCCATTGATGCTGTCACAGAGGTGTGTGGGCTGAGCCCATCCTCAGCTCTCTTGCTTCTGCATTTACAGAGAGGGTAACATGGCAGGATGTGATGTCTCTGTTGTGTCTGCCATACCCCAGGGACCTTTCTTGGTGCCCTTTGCAGCTCAGAACCTATTTTGCCTGGCAGTGTCTCCCCAAAGGGCAGGGAGATGCAGGGGTCACAGCAGTTCCCTGTGTTTCCCCCACACTCACTTGCCAGGCTCCTGGAGCAGGCTGGGGACTCAGATTTTGCGTCTGCTGAGACTTGCCATGGGAAGGAGGAGGTGGGGACAGTAAGAGATATTGGCAAGGCCATAATTCCCATCTTGGTCCCATCCCTTTCTCTTCACAGTCCGGCCTGACCCCACTGCATGTGGCTGCCTTCATGGGGCACCTGCCCATTGTCAAGACTCTGCTGCAGCGTGGAGCCTCTCCTAATGTGTCCAACGTGGTGAGTTCCACCCTGGCTGGGGATTTGGGAGCTCAGCTCACTGGGGTTCAGTGGGATGTGAGAATTGCCCAGAATCCGCACCCTCTGTTCACCTGAGCAACCTCTGGTGCCTCTGCTTTGTGCTGGCATGCAGAACCAGTAGGTGTTGAAGGCACTGCTCTCCTCTGTTCGGAGCAGAGGAATGACTGCAGGAAGGCATTTTCCCTCCTTTGGCCTTACTACTTTATCCTGTTTTTGGTGCAGAAAGTAGAGACACCCCTACACATGGCAGCCAGAGCTGGGCACACAGATGTGGCAAAGTACCTGCTGCAGAACAAAGCCAAAGCCAATGCTAAGGCCAAGGTAGGTACAGAGAACCTGCGTGATAATCAGCTCTGGGACAGCTGGTGCTGGTTTCTTCACTCTATCAGGGGCTGTGCAACAACGGTAGCAGGGCTGGGACCCCTTTGGCATGACAAGAAGGGACTGGCCCAGGTCTGCCCAAACAACTTCTTTGCCACCCTCACAGGATGACCAGACTCCTCTGCACTGTGCTGCACGCATTGGCCACACTGGCATGGTCAGACTCCTTTTGGAGAACAACGCCAACCCCAACCTGGCCACCACAGCAGGGCACACGCCCCTGCACATCACTGCCAGAGAGGGACACATGGACACAGCCCTGGCCCTGCTGGAGAAGGGAGCCTCACAGACCTGCATGACTAAGGTAGGCTGCTGAGTCCACTGCTGCGGAAGGTGTCACCCAGCTGGGCCAAGGCTTGGCAGGCTGGTGGCACAGTGTCCCTGTCACAGGAGGAGCAGCCTCCTCCTGTATTGCAGCAGGTGCCAGCACTCTCTTCATCTCTGCCACCCTGTGATGGGCTGCCTTTCTCCTCAGAAAGGATTTACCCCTCTCCACGTTGCAGCCAAGTATGGGAAGGTGGATGTGGCAGAGTTGCTGTTGGCACATGATGCTCACCCCAATGCAGCAGGGAAGGTGAGTGTTGCTTCTGTGGGAGGAATGGTCTGGGATGGGGAGAGGCTCTGTCTCACCTGTCTGTACTCTCTCCCCCTCTGCAGAATGGCTTGACTCCACTGCATGTGGCTGTGCACCACAACAACCTGGAGATTGTCAAGCTGCTACTTCCCAAGGGGAGCTCCCCACACAACTCGGCCTGGGTAAGTCTGGGCTGGGTTTCCCTGGGAATGTGGGGAGGTGTTGTGTGTCCAGTGCTTGCCAGTCTGGGGCCAGCACTGCCCCTCAACCCTGGCACTCAGGGAATGTACAAGGGACTGATCACCACCAGCCTGTCTCCATGTTTGCTGCTCATGCCTGCCTGTCCTCACACCACGTGGAGCAGGCAGGGTGCCAGGCAGTGGTCCTGTTCCAGCAGATAGGCTGTGTCGGGGATGGTCCCTGTCGGCAGCATGGTGGTTGCTGCGTGGGGAACGTGTTTCCATGGCAAGTCCTGCAGTGCAGCGCTGCGGTCTGGCAGTTTGGGAAACCGCACGCAAATGTTTGCATTCAGCTATGAAGCAGTGAGTCAGAAAACCCACAAGCTTGTGAGAGTCGCCCGGCTCTGCCTGAGCATGGGGAGCATCTCCCCACAGAGCAGACCAGCAGGCGCCTTGCTCTCCATGTTGTTCGCAAAAGCTGCATCCTCAAAACAGCCAAGTGGCTGGTGGTGCCAGCCCTCCCCATCTGGCACTCTCCTCTCCCCTGAGCAGGCTGCCGGCAGACGTGCTGGGCAGGCACCGGGAGCAGCCGGTACCAGCGCCAGCACCCCGTTGGTCTGCGTCACCGACAGCCTGCACGTCAGCCTGGGCAGCGGGTGCCTGCCAGCTGCTCTGCTCCTGCAGCGTGGCAGCAGAGGCAGGACTCAAGGCCCTGCAGTCTCTGCCTGAATACTAATGCTGTGTATTGGGAGTTTAGCTCCACACCTCAGCCAGGCACGTTCCAGGAGGTGTGTCTGCCCCAGATTTTGCAGCTCCTAGACTGCTGCAGAAATTCGTGTGTGGAAAACTCCAGGACAGCCCTTACCAGTCGAAGCTGAAGCAGGTGGTCTTTGAAACCCCCGTGCTGACTTGGCTGGAAGAGTGAGATTTGGCCTCAGTGTCAGGGCTGGCTGCTGTCAGAGAGATGGTGTAGGGGCATCCCTGAGCTCTGGAGGCAGCTAGGAAGGGCAGACCTGGCCTGCAGAGGTAGGGTGGCACCTCCTGTCCCTTCTGGTCTGCTTGGCAGGGCTGAGCACTGCAATGAGCCTCTCTCCCTGCAGAATGGGTACACCCCCCTACACATCGCTGCCAAGCAGAACCAGATGGAGGTGGCCAGCAGCCTGCTGCAGTATGGGGCTTCTGCAAATGCTGAGTCTATGCAGGGAGTCACTCCCCTGCACCTGGCTTCCCAGGAGGGGCATGCAGACATGGTGGCACTGCTTTTCTCCAAACAAGCCAATGGCAACCTAGGCAACAAGGTAAGTTGTCCCAGCGCATCCTGCCAGGCTGGAGGCAAACAAGCCAGCAGAGAACAGCAGTCTGGATGGTGGTCCGGGCCCCCGTGCCTCCCTGTGTTTGGGCAGCAGTACACTGTGTCAGTCAGTTTGCCAGGCTGGAGACCTGACAGAGTCTCGTCTGACTGGTGGAGCTATGGTGGTGGCAGTGCCACTGTGCTGAGACCTCCTCTCTTTGCAGAGTGGCTTGACTCCTCTCCATCTTGTGGCCCAAGAGGGGCACGTGCTGGTTGCTGATGTTCTAGTGAAACACGGAGTCACGGTGGATGCAATGACCAGGGTACAGTAGTGCATTGACCATGGCTGTGGTGAAACACATAAGGGAACTACCTCTAGGTCTGCTCAGGGAGAAGCATTTCTTTTCTTTTTCTTTGTACAAGAAACTCCCTTCTAGCAGGCATCCTTACCATTTTGCCTGTGTCTTGGGGACTCTTCCTCCTCTTCCCCCCACCTGTCTGGAGGGATGATTCTTGCCTGCTCCTATAGCTCACCTCTGTACCCATAGGTACAGCATGGTTTGAAGCCCTCTGCTCTGGTCTTGGGCTTTTGGGAAGCCCCCACACGTGTGCCTCATCCTTCATGCATGGGGGCTTGCCTGTGGGATGAGCATATCCAAGCCAGAAGGGCAGTAAGTACTGTTGAGGGCAGACTGAGACATGATCTTGTCTTTCAGATGGGCTATACCCCACTGCATGTGGCCAGCCATTACGGGAACATCAAGCTGGTGAAGTTTTTGCTGCAGCACCAAGCTGATGTCAATGCCAAGACTAAGGTACAGAGGTGTCCCATGCTCCAAGGACCCTTCTGCCATGGGCAGCAGCATGCAGGTTGATGGGGAAGGGGAGTTGTCCTCATGCTCCAGGTCTGTGGGACTTGGGTGCATTTCTGGGGCAGCAGACTTCCAGAACTGATTGCAGCATCCTCTGTCCTCCCCTGCAGCTGGGCTACACCCCCCTGCATCAAGCGGCACAGCAGGGCCACACGGACGTGGTGACACTGCTGCTGAAGCATGGCGCGTCTCCCAACGAGATCAGCACAGTGAGTACAATGCTCACCTGCTCCTCTCTACCTGTGCATCCTCTGCCTGGGCTGCCCTGTGGCTGCTGCTGACCCAGTCTTTCCTCCATGCACAGAATGGCACCACTCCCCTGGCCATTGCAAAGCGGCTTGGCTACATTTCTGTCACAGACGTGCTCAAGATTGTCACAGAGGAAACCGACATCCCGGTGAGCCCCTGGGTACCAGGATCAGGATGCTGTGGAGGAGGGCTGGGACTGGGAGCAGCCTGGGAAAGGTCTGCAGCTGGGTCCCTAACCCAGGTGTAAGGAGGGGACTGCAGATAGCTGTGCAGCAAAATGCTGGCCTCCTCTGACTCTGCTCTGCTCCCACAGTCAGTTGGTGACAAGCACCGCATGAGCTTCCCAGAGACTGTAGACGAGATTCTGGATGTATCAGAAGATGAAGGTGAGGGGTGGGAGTCGGGTCACACCATCCCAGAGATCTGCCGGCTGGGTCAGTGTGGCAGGCAGCAGTCACGGGGATGGCACTGGTGTTCCTGCTGGAACAGAGACACCCCCAGGGTGGGGGAGCTGTGTGGGCCCTGCTGTGGTCTTGCAGAGGGGACGAGGGAAGCCCACCAGACTCCTGAGTTGGCACCTCCTAGCTTGTGTGCTTCCCTGCACTGTGCAGGAGGGATATGTCTGGACATCTCCGTGATCCCATGCTCCAGGGACTGTGCAGAGAGTCCTTGGGTATTCAGAGCCCCCACTGTGCCTTGCTCTGCTGGAGGGTACCATCTCCCAGCCCAGCTGCAGCTGGTTTGCTCCTGTGCCCTCCCACCAAGACCTCACTTTTGCCTCTTCTTACTTTGCAGGCACTGCTCATGTCACAGTAATGGGTATGAAATGTGTCCCCCTGCCCCAGCTCAATGGCCCATTTCACCCCATGGCCACTAACCATCCGCACGCCATGTCCATCTGCCGAGCCTTGCTGCTGAGCTGGTGCTGGAGAGCACTGGCCCTGCCATTCTGCTCTGCCAATCCATGTCCGTGCTGCTTGCTGTGGTGTGACTGCATGAATGGGCATCCTCCCACTCAGGAGGACCCTAACTCCGTTGTTAGACCCAGGACCTGTCCATGGCAGGTGGAGGAACCTGGTACCCTGACAAACACGGGTGCCCCTCCACAACTGTCCCATGCTATCCTGGCCAGAGCGGGGATTGACCTGAGAACTCAAGGGTCTCTGTGCTTCTGTGGTCCCCTCCCCATCTCTGGGGCACTCTCTCTGCTTTGGAGGTGCTGGACACCCTCCCATAGGGCACTTGCCTGAGCCAAATCCTGATGAGCTAGTTAGCAGGTATTAATGGGACCAGTGGTCAGCATTAGCAGAGCTCTGTGCCTCCAGTGGTGCGCAGTGTTAGGGCAGCCTCCTGCACCCCCAGTCGTGCCTATGTCCCTGTCCCAGACATCAAAGTGTAAGGTGTCCCCTGCAGTCTCTGAGCTCTTTGGTGCTGTGAGAAAGAGGTGGGCGGCCAAAGTTCCCGATGGCTCGGGACAACTCCTGTCCCGCTGGGCCTTGCCCTGCCAGCAGGCCCATCCTGGCAGACAGCAAAGCCCTGCCGTGTCTGGCTGAGACCCAGGGGGCAAGTGTGTGTGTGTGTGAAGCAGTGGGATCAGGATGCATCCTGGCTCCAGCCCTGAGGAGGGGTGGGGGCAAGGGCTGGATATTTGCGTTCCCTTGTCCCTCTGCCTCTGCTTGCTGAGCCAGCTCTTGGTTTCAGAGGAAGAACTGATTGCACCAAAGCCCAAGACACCTGATCTCAGAGACCAGGAAGGCAAAAGGGAGATACTGGAGTTCATGACCACAACGACACTGGAGCAAATGTAAGAGACACTATATGGTGGGGAGTGAGCAGGTACAGGGCACAGGACAGCCTTGTGCTGGGCTGGACTTCCTGTGGGGAGCACAAGGCTCCAGGAAAGGAAGAGATCACTGAGGCCTCACCGGCTGCATGGCAGGCAAAGCTGGTCAGTGCTGTTCCTGCACCAGGACATGGGACTGCTGCTTAGTTTGCCTTTGTCCAGAGGCCCCAGGACTCTGTGGGGATGGGCAGGGGCTGAGGGACCCTACCAATTCTGTGGCTGTCACTACCCTCTCCTGCCAGGGTGGAGTCTCCAGCTGTCCTGCAGGTCCCCTGCATCCCACCTGAAACTGTGGTGACCAGAGCTGAGGAGACTGAGCAGGTAGGACCTGTGGAGACAGAAGCTGAGCAAGTCAGCCTGCTGCATGCACCCTTGGTGTCCCCACAGGAGGTGAGCATGAGATACAGCCTGCCATGGCCTCCCCCTGCATTTCCTGCAGCTCCCCCATCATCACAGAGCTCAACTGTGGGATGGGTAATGGGCACTGACCCGGTGGTAGAGGACTGTCCAGCGAGGACTGTGTAAGGTTGGGCAGGCTCAACACCCCCACATAGGACCCTTTGCCCACCGGGTCTCTTCCCTGCCTTACACAGCCCTCCAAAGAGTTCGACGAGGACTCCCTGATCCCCAGCAGCCCTGCCACCGAGACCTCAGATAATATCAGCCCAGTGGCCAGCCCCGTGCACACAGGGTGAGTGCCCAGCCTGTGAGCACATGCACGCTCTGTTCATGAGCTGGGTGCAAGGCGCCCATGTGCCCATGACTCTGTCCCCTCCAGGTTCCTGGTGAGCTTCATGGTGGATGCCCGTGGTGGCTCCATGCGGGGCAGCCGGCACCATGGTCTGCGCGTGATCATCCCGCCCCGTGCCTGTGCTGCACCGACCCGCATTACCTGCCGCCTGGTGAAGCCCCAAAAGCTACCCGCACCCCCACCACTGGCTGAGGAGGAGGGTCTGGGCAGTCGGATCATTGCTCTGGGGCCTGCTGGTGCCCAGTTCCTCAGGTGAGCACAACTGGGAAAAGACCAGATTGGGCTGCCCACACCAGGGTCACCCCTCAGGACTGGGAACAGATCTGGATTCATGTAGAGGGCTTTACTACCTGGGGCAAGACCTCTGCCTATCTCTGCTTCTTGAGGTTGGCAAAGGAGAGATCCCACCTCTTGTTGAGTGCAGGATGTTTTTGGGGTGGGTCATTCAAGAGTAATAGAACAGTGGCAGAAGAACCTTGACCAGCCCTGTTCCACCAGCTGCAGAGGCCTCTTTCCCAGAGAGAGGGAGGTCAGCAGTCCTTCTTCCCCCAGCAGCTGCACAACAAGGGCAGGCACTCTGTCTGGGGCCACCATGCTGCCTGCATGTCCTTGTGCAGTTTGTGGGTGCCAGTGGCCTTCCTCTGCTGTCTGCAGCCCTGTCATCGTGGAGATTCCACACTTTGCCTCCTATGGACGAGGAGACCGTGAGCTGGTAGTGCTGCGCAGTGAGAACGGCTCTGTCTGGAAGGAGCACCGCAACCGCTACGAGGAGAGCTACATGGACCAGCTGCTCAATGGCATGGACGAGGGTGAGTGTGCCAGGAAGGCAGGGGCTCCACACCTCACAGCTCCCTGCAGGCAGGGCTGTAGTGGCCTGGGTGGTGGTCAATGTGTGGTCAGTGCAGCATGGAGGGATGCTGAGGGACAACCACAGGCTTGGTGTATGAGCACCGATGGCAGCGCTGCCCTTGCAGAGTTGGAGAGCCAGGAGGAGCTGGATAAGAAGAGGGTCTGCCGCATCATCACCACCGACTTCCCTCTCTACTTTGTGGTCATGTCCCGGATTTGCCAGGACTGCGATATGATTGGCCCTGAGGGAGGCTGTTTGAAAAGCACACTTGTGCCCATGGTACAGGCCACCTTCCCAGACACTGCTGTCACCAAGAGAGTGAGGTTGGCCCTGCAGGTGAGTCCCACAGAGCCTGGCCTGGGGTCCAGACATACTTCTGCAATCAGGGGTGGGCAGCAAGCCCAGACTGTGCCCCAGCCTGGGAAAAACCTATCCCTGATGCCCATCCTTGTGCTACCCACAGGCACAGCCTGTGCCTGATGAGTTGGTGACTAAGCTGCTGGGGAACCAAGCAACCTTCAGCCCCATTGTCACAGTGGAGCCACGACGGAGGAAGTTCCACCGCCCCATTGGCCTCCGCATCCCACTGCCACCATCCTGGAAGGACAATCCCCGAGACAGTGGTGAGGGTGACACCACCAGCCTACGTCTGCTCTGCAGTGTGATCGGTGAGGCTGCGAGCGTGTTCTCCGTGGGGATGGGCTGGGCTGCCTCAGGGGGATGCAGCTCTAGGGAGCTCAGGAAAGGGCACAGCTGTGGAGAAAGCAAATGCCTAAGGGATGCAGACCCCAGGCTTATGGAAAGACGGTATGTTCACCCTTGCTTTCTGCTGCAGGAGGGACAGCCCAAGCCCAGTGGGAAGACATAACAGGCACCACAAAGCTGGTCTATGAAAATGAGTGTGCTAACTTCACCACCAATGTGTCTGCCAGGTAAGTCCTGGGCAAACGTGTGCCCATCTGGGGACATCTGGTGCTCCTTGGGCCTTTGTAAAGTCTTTTCCAGGAGAAGCCCCTTACCCCTGGTGCTGTGCTGCCCTATTCCTATGTGCAGGGTGGTTTCTTGTAACCTTGAGAGCCCTGTGCTGCCTGAGCACACACCAGGAAACACTCATGACAGCTGGGCATGCGGAAGGAAGGAGGCCATTATTTGTACTTGGGTGGGTCCCCATCATGGGTGGGGCTACACCTGTGTCCAGAACTCCTGGGGCTTTCTCTGCAGTCCAGTTTGCTGTTGAGCGGGGTGGGAGCAGCTCCCTGGTGCCACTGCCCAGCAGCACCCCGACCTACATCTCCTGCAGGTTCTGGCTGGCCGACTGCCCACGCACCGCTGAGGCTGTGCACTTTGCCACGATGCTGTACAAGGAGCTGACAGCCGTGCCCTACATGGCCAAATTCGTGGTGTTTGCCAAGATGAATGATGCCCGAGAAGGCCGGCTGCGCTGCTACTGCATGACTGATGACAAGGTTGACAAGACTTTAGAGCAGCATGAGAACTTCACTGAGGTGGCCCGCAGCAGGGACATTGAGGTTTGTCCCCAGCAGCAGGTGTGGAGGGCAGGAGGGAGACTGATGCCAGCAGAAGGGCCTGGCCCTGGCCTGGCTAGGAGAGCCAGGGTTACCTGCCCTGTCCAGGAGCAGGAGAAGCAGCTCTGCACAGGGTCTGAGCATGTTTTCTGCTCCCTGCCAGGTGGTAGAGGGGATGCCTTTGCATGTCGAACTCTCAGGGAACCTGGTGCCTGTCAAGAAGGCGGCTCAGCCCCGCACCTTCCTCTTCCAGTCCTTCCGGGAGAATCGTCTTGTCATCCCCATCAAGGTAATGTCATAGCACAGGACTGGGCAAGCAGTGGGGCCCTTGCCTTGTGCCAAGCCACCTAACTGGGTTCTGGTACTCAGGTCCGGGACAGCAGCCGGGAAGCCAGTGGCTCCCTGTCTTTCTTGCGCAAGGCCATGAAATACGAGGACCTCCAGCACGTGCTCTGCCACCTGAACATCAGCATACCGCCCTGCACCAAGGTCAGTGTAGGCTCTTGGGCACTCTGGTAGGGAGCAGTGAGGTCCCATCCCTCCCCCAAGTGCAGGGGCAGGCCTTGCTCTCAGCTTTCTTCTTCACCTGCTCCATGTGGCCTTGTCATGCCATTCTGGAGGTGAAGGAGAAGCAGTCATGTCAGGACAGAGCTGCTGCCCTCTTTTCAAGCTGTTGACCCCTTGGTATGTCACCACTTTCACAGGGAAGTGGCAGTGATGAGCGAAGGAGGACACTGACGCCATTGTCTCTGCGGGAGCGATACAGCATTCTAAGTGAGACCAGTTTTGGTATGCAGCCTGCTGGGACCATTCCAGCCCACTCACTACCTGCACTTGGGGTGCCCAAGCCTCTGGACAGGCTGGGATGATCCTATAATAGTCGCACTTGTGACAACTTCCCTTTCCCTTGGTCCTGCCTGCGGGGCAGTGCTGTGCCTATGGGTCTGTGTGACCCCCACGGCCAGCACCCCATTCCCCTTAACTCTCTGGTGCAGAGCCCTGAACAGCTGAAGCTGTGACCCTCTTTTCTTCTCCAGGCTCTCTGAGCAGCACGGACAAGGCAGACCAGAAGATGGTTGACATAGCAGAACAGCTGGGCCTCAGCTGGGCCGGTGAGTCCACACCTGACAGTTCTGAGGATGCACAACACTCCTTGGAAAGCTGACACTTAGGGTGGAAGTGTACTGCCAGGTGTAGTGACTGCTTTGCACTGAACCCTTGCAGTGAGCATTCCAGGGCACTGAAGTGAACCTTCCCGTGGCTGTGCACATATTCACATGCACGGATACCAGGCTAGGGCTTTGTTATGAGTTGTACATATTGTGCTGTTCGTTGCAGCCACACACCCAATGGCACAGCCCACACTTCTCCTTAGCATGAGACCCTGCTGCACTGATCACAGCCAGCCTGAACGGGGGGGCTTCAACCTCTGTCGCATCCCAGCTCCTGCTCCTGCATGTTCTGCTGTGTTCTGTTGTCTGTAACAGAGAGTCTCTGCACTGGTCCTGGCTGAGCTCATCCCTGGCCTTGTGGTGGGCACCGGAGGGAGTGATACTGATGTGGTGTTTTCCCCAGAGCTGGCACGTGAGCTGCAATTTGGGGTGGATGACATCAACAGGATACGTGTGGAGAACCCCAACTCCCTTCTGGAGCAGAGCGTAGCCTTACTCAACCTCTGGGCCAGCCGTGAGGGCAAGAATGTCAAGAGTGAGTAGTTGTGGTGCCCTTTTACAGGCACAGAGGTGGCAGGGCTATCTGCAGAGCAGTGTGTGCCTCTTCAAGGATCACTGGCTGGCTTTACAGCGGTGCTTCATGCATATCTGCCTTCCTTGCCCACCTGGAGGGTGTCTGGGGCATGGCTGTGTCTCCCAGAGTGACTAGTTTGCTGACATCGTCTTCCCCCTGCAGTGGAGAACCTGTACACGGCACTGAGGAACATTGACCGTGGCGAGATTGTCAACATGCTGGAGGGCTCCGGTCGGCAGAGCCGCAGCCTCAAGGGAAGCTGGCGCTACACGGACAGAGACTACTCCCTCTCACCATCCCAGATGAATGGTGAGCCCCAACTTCTGGCAGGGAATGCAGGAGGGCCCTGAGGGCACAGTCTGTGCAGAGATTGGGGCTGGTGTCTTGCCTGACCAGGTTGCACCCACTGAGAAATGAGTGGGCACAAGGCATTGCTGACAGATGTGGCCTCTTCACTGGGGCTTATGCTGCAGAAAGCTTGGCCCTGCCATACTGCTTTCTCAGAAAGTCTCCAGGTGGGATTGACGTGTGTTCCTTCTCCCCATTGTGCCAGCAAGAGGTGCCTCTGGCTATGCAAGCTGAGCAGTGGCCAGGGAGCTCACAGAATCCTGGCTGTGATGGTGTGACTGGGCTGGGTGCCAGGCAGAGTGTGCCTGGATGTGGGGACACAGCCTGGATGTGGATGTGCCTGGATGTGGGGAGTCAGCTGTGGCACACCAGACAGGGGCAGGGCTTTGTGCTGCTACAGCCCTGCACTGTGGCTCTGCCCCTGCAGCGCTGGCTCATCGCTCTCTCCCTCTCTGTCTCTCCCCTTGTTCTGTTTTCTCAAACATGCCACCTAGTGCTGCCAGGTGCGGGCACTCCTGTGGGTCACTTCTTTTCACCTTTCTCCTCTGAGCTCATCCTGGCCTCTCCTCTCATCTTCTTCCACTGCCTGTCTCCACTGTCTTCACCTCAGCTAAGCCCTCCGGGAGCCACATCCTGCTCCAGCGTCTGCATGTCATCAGGGACTGCCCCTCTTACAGCTGTCATGCTTGCAGGCAGCCATCCTGGGCCTTCTCCTCCTGCGCGGTCCCACGCTCCTTCTCTCACTGGCACTGCGCTGCATGCCCCTGGCCAGGCACCTGCCCGTGGGTGCCCTTTCTGTGCCAAGGATCCCAGCTGTACCCTGTGCCTTGGCTGTGGCTGGCATTCCCTGGCTACCAGGGAACAGGTAGCAGAACAGGTTCACTGCTGATCTCCAGGGGTGAAAAAATGGCTCAGAGCTGAAAAAGGCAGAGCGAAGCTACCTGCATGGGTGGGAGTGCCTGGCTTGGTTGTAGTTTGTATGGATGTGCCTGAGCTGTGCACACGGCCTTGGGTGATGAGACATAACAATGGCTTGTAGCCCTGGAGACACCAACAGGGTGGTAAGGCCCTGGCTGCCTCCTGTAGGGCTTTGGAGTTGCATGGCATGTACTGGGGCCATCCTTTTCTGCTCATGGTACTTCCAACCTGCTCCTCTGTGCTGTGGAGAGTGTTTGGCTTTGCGAGTTGGTGCCTGCCAGACTTGGCTACTTGAACTCCAGGCTAAATGCCAGCCAGCTGATGCTGGATGGGGGCTGTGGGCAGGGACCAGGGGTCTGATGGAGCAGGGTAGCAAAGAGGGCACTGTGCCCTGCAGAGTGGGTGGAGCATCGTGTGAACACCAGGCCAATCCTCCTCACAGGGAGGAGGCAGCCCCAGGACCTGCCCAAACCAGCCCCAGGACTTGAAGGGAGGCATGGCAGCATTTGCAGGGACCATGTGAAAGCAGCCACTGCTGTGAGCACAACCCTGCTCAGCCTGGCCACAGGGGGCTGTGGCATGGCCATTGCTGTCCTTGGGGCAGTCATCCTCCCAGAGGCTGTTTCCCTTTTGCCCTAATGTGCTTGTGCGTGCGTGAGATGGCTGCTGGAGATGATGCCTCTGTCTGCCCATATAGGTTACGCTTCACTGCAGGACGAGCTGCTGTCCCCCGCCTCCCTGCATTACACACTGCCATCCCCGCTGCGTGCCGACCAGTACTGGAATGAGGTGGCCATCATGGATGCTATCCCCATGGCTGCCACTGAGCAGGATGCCCTGATGGAGATGTCCGACATGCAGGTGTGGTCCTCGGGGCTCACCCCCTCGCTGGTGACTGCTGAGGACTCCTCTCTGGAGTGCAGCAAGGCTGAGGACTCGGATGCCACGAGCGAAGGCCGGTTCCCAGGGCAACTTCTAGCAGATGCTCATGGCCCAGACCACATGGGCTCTATGGACCTGGTTGAGGATGACACAGTGGACTCAGATGCCATGAATGGCCTGATTGACCTTCTAGAGCAGGAGGAGGGGCAGAGGCCAGAGGGGAAGATGCCATCTGGTGATCATCAACCAGGGACTGGGGAGCAGGACCCGGAGAGTGAAGTCTCTTTTGTTTCAGTTCAGCAGAAGGTGCAAGCCAGGATCATGACATCACCTACCTTTAGCCATGCTGTGGAGAAGAGTGCAGACAGGTATTGCAGCCTGGGACACCAGGGTGACTGTGGTAGGGGAGCACAACTGCTTTGCCAGCTACTGCCCTGTGCTGGGCCAGCTGCAATAATCTCCCTGCTTTGCTTGCTTCTCTGCTGGTCTCCAGCTCTGGAGCCCAGGCATCTGCAGTACATAGAACAATGGTTGGGCCTTTCTGGCAGTACTCTGGAGGGCTCCTTGCAGAGCATCTGGGAGGGACCCCAGTCAGCCAGGCCCTGCATGTAGGTCCTACTTATCAAAGCTAACCCTAACCTGGGCTGCCTCCTACCACGTTCCCAGTGGCACTGGACCCATGAGGTCCCTGGCAGTGCCCAGCAATGCTCCACAGTATTAGACCACATTAGAGCTAGACCACACTAGGCCATTAGAGCACAACATGCTCTTGCCTCAGACGCTGGCAGCCAAGCCGTGAGGCTGTGGGATGGGCAGGGAGCATGGCATAGAGGTGGCCTGTGCCTTTTGTGCATCTGTGTTTTGTGCTGCTTCTGCCAGGTGCCCAGCAGTGCCGTGAGCTGGGGAGTGGAGGCAGCGCCTGTGGGGTGCAGGCTGCGCTGGTGTGCCTGCCGGAGCTCGGCTGGTGCTCAGGGTGCAGCACTCCATGCAAAGCTGACTGCCTCTCTCTCTCTGTCTCTCTCTCCCTATCCCTGTCCCTCTCCGGTGCCCAGGCTGAGGGACTGGAATGCAGAAGGCTCCTTTATCTCCTGCCTACAGGACCTGACAGCGGGCTCCTGGCAGGAGGGAGTCACCCGAAGGCTCCCAACGCACACCACAGCCTCTGGGGCACAGGGCCAGGAGCAAGAGCAGGTCCTGATGCCAGCCACGGAGCTGATGCGGATCAGCTCTGCAGAGGACAGCGACTGGCAGCCTCAGCACCCGGCAGGCGGCTGGCAGGAGGAGGCCGACAGCCGCTTCTTTGGGCAGGTGAGGGTAGGAGCAGGGGACCTAGCTCTGCAGGAAGTGGTGACCCTATGGACAGCCTTTTCTGGAGCCTGCTGCAAGGCCAGTCAGGCAGATCAGGTGCTAGCTCCTCAAGTCTTCTGGCACACCTCCTGCCCCTGGGGGTGCCTCTCAGCCCAGAATAGCCTGCCGTGCTTGATACCTGAGCTCTTGCTCTCCATTTATAACCCAGTCACCCTCCCAAACTTCTTCCTTATTGAGTATCTGCCCTGGCTGCCAGCCCAACAGCCTGCTGGAGCCAAAAATAGAGCTGGTCTAGGGGCCAGGCTGGGTGGTGGGCTTGATGCCACGGTCACACAGAGCCAGCAGGTACGAGGTGAGGGCGAGCACCTTTCTCCAGCCAGTGCACGCACAGCCATCCCGGCAGCACGACCATGCTTGGAGGTGGCCGCTCAGCTCTGCCGTGTGCGTTACCTGAGTCACTTGTGATTCCAATGACACCCCAGAGCCCTGGCTTTTGCCCAGGGGTTCCTTTGTCCTGTGACGGAGGACCGCACGCTGCCCTCCCACCGTAGTCAGGAGGACAGGCTGCTGGGCAAGCTGACAGAGAAGCGGGACAGAGCCGTCCTGGTTCCTGCCTGGCCGGGGCAGTCCCGGCCACATGACTTTGAGAGAAGCTGTGACTGCAAAGGACGCCCCACCTGCCCGCTCCCTTCTCGCCGCCCCCAGCCAGCAGAGCTGCGGCAGCTAAGGTTACAGCAGCTCCCGCAGAGCCGGGCACTGCGTGGGCAGGCTGCAGACCCGCGGGGCCCGACCCAGCCGGGCAGCATGGCTGAGTTCTGACAGCGGGCTCGGAGCCGCGGGCAGACTGTGCGTGCGGAGGCAGGATGTGGGCTTTCCTGGCTCAGCTGCTGATCGCCCTGGTGCTCCTGGCCTTCTTCCTGGTCAGCTGCCAGAACGTCATGCACATCGTCAGGGGCTCTGTCCGCTTCCTGCTCAAACACGCCCATCGTGAGCTGGACAAGGAGCTCGGGGAGAGCCAGGGGCTGGCGGATGACGAGGAGGCTCTCTCGGCCAGAGTCGTCCGCCGGCGCGTCCTCGTGAAGGTAACGAGCGGGGCAGCTGAGAGAGCAGCCCCAGGGCAGGTGCAGAGGAAAGCAGTGAAGGGTCAGGGCGGGGTGGGAGAGGGAGGCTGTGGGGTGCGTGTCAGGTGTATTGTTCTAGCTGCAAAACAACTGCCCCCGGCACCCTCAAACGTCCTGATCTCCCTCCTGTTCCTGCAGGGGAATGAAGCCCTTCATCTTCCTGGAGAGCAGGTGACTGAGGAGCAGTTCACGGATGATCAAGGCAATATCATCACCAAGAAGGTGAGTGATCAGGAGCAAGATACGGGCAAGGGCATGCTGCAGCCTTCACTTCTCCCCTCCACCCAGCTCCTCCCTGTAGCCCAGGGGCCCATGCAGGGCTTTCGTCCCACCGTCTTCGGTTACAGTCACGGCACTTCTTCAGCTCCAGCTCATGGGACGGAGGCTGCACACCGCGTGCAGTTTAGGACCAGACTGGGTGAGGAGGGAGTCATGGTGCCCTGGGGCTGGCTGTGACGCCCAGCTGTGTGGGTCTCCACAGATTATCCGGAAGGTGGTGCGTCAGCTGGGCCCTGGTGACATGGGTGACAGGCAGGAACAGGAGGAGCTGATTCTGGAGGGCTCCCTACAGGACCCCCAGGACCTGGAGGCTGAGGATGATCACTTCATGAAATACTCCATCTTGCACCGGGATGGTCTGGGTACCAAGGTACAGTGTGGCACATAGCCCTGCCTTGCAGGCAGCCTGCCTGGGCCAGCACCCAGGACTCTCAGGACTTCTGCAGGACTCTCAGGGTCTGGGACTATGTCACCCTCTGTCCTTTCTTCTGCCCTGCTTTCCTCTCCTGTTTCCCCTCTAAGACTTCCAGGGCAAATCTTGCCCAAAGCACCAGTCTTGCTTGGTGTTTTCTGCCTGCCAACTGACTCTGCCTTTCCCTCTCCTGTCCTCTTCTCTATGTCTGTCTGTTCACCTGGGTGATATCCTGCTTCCTGCCCCTGTGGCTTCCTCAGGAGGAGGTGCGAGTGCGTGTCCCGAAACCAGAGGTCTCTGGGGGCAGGATGGGGGCTCAGATAGTGAAACGAGCCAGCCTGAAAAGGGGGAAGCAGTGACCCCTCAAATGGCCTCTTTTGAGGTAACCCTACCTTTGCTCTTCCTTCTGTCCTGGCTCACCAAGTCACTGTAGCCTTTCATGCTAAAGACAACACCCATGCTGCTGCCTGCACTGAGCTGCTGGTTGTGCACATTCTCCTGGGGAAAGTGTGGTGGGGCTGTGCCGAGCTCTTTGCCTACAGAGAGGGTTTGCTGTGCTGCAGCAAAAGACTGAGGGTGGGCAGCAGCGTGCCCCTGCTTCTGACCTGCTCCTGGATGCTGTGGGGACAGCATGCCCTGGTCTGCAGCAATGCTTCCAGCCAGCTGCATGCACAGCACCCCACTGCAGCCACCGTGCCAAGGGCTGCTACTGCAGTGACAGCATCCTGGGTGCTCAGGGTGGTGGTCTCCAGTGACAGGGCCACAAAGTTGTTACTTCTGGCTATGCTGGGCTACAGACAGAGGGATGGTCTTTGTCCAAAGCCACTCCAGGGACTCGATTGCATTTCCATGGGGTCTGAGCAGAGCTACCCACTTCATGCGTGAGCACTAACTGTGCAGCCTTGTGGCAGATGAGTCCAGCCCTTGGAGCTGGTGCCTTGGTGTCCCCTTCCCAAGGGGTGCAGCTGGGCACTGGCAGAGCTGTGGGTCAGATGAAGGGTTCTGTGGGGCCATGGTCTACTGCCTCTGCTCACAGCATTGTTCTGGGAGATGCAGCTGCTGCCTCTGCTAGCCATGGAAAGGACAGTGTGAGGTCTGCTGAAGCCAGGATGGGGACAGACCTTGGCAGAGTGCTGCTGGGGGATGTTGGAGCAGTAGGGGTGCAGGAATGGCAGGTGCAGGAACATGACACTTGTAGGGGCTGACGACGGGGTACCTGCCTTTGATCTAGGACATTTCTTCATTGATCCCCATTGAGCTCAGAGTCACCCCTTGAGTCTTGTGCATTCCCTGGTCCCCCTGCCTTCCCTGTGGAGTGGGACTAGACCAGGGTGAAGGCAGGGTGCTTGGCACAGCACATTTGAGCCCAGCTGCATCATTTTTCTCTGCACATTCACTGCTGGGCTGACAGTGCAGCACTGGGGGAAGGTGTTGCATGTGTGCTCCCCAGCTGCCCAGCACTGTCTGAGCCTGGTAGGAGGCTGCTGAGCAGGGGCAGTTGGTCCTCTGGCCTCTGCTGTACATGCATGGCTTGCTCTGTCCTCCCTCTCCCTTCTCTCTCCACTCTGTTTGTGACCTCTCTGTAGGTGTGTGAAAGTCAAGAGGCTTATGTTTGTGGGTGCATGTTCATGCAGACTCTGGCCCCCTCTGCCTGCCCCACTCCCCAGACAGTTCCTGGCTCTGTCTCTCTTTGGAGCACCGCTCCTGTTGCTTTGCTTTTGCAGTTTTCCATTGTGTGAAAGTGGCCCAGGGTGTGCACTGGGGAAGGTCTTCCTCACTGCTGGGAGAGTGGGATGCAGTTAGTCACCCTAGTTGAGGTGAGGGGCTCAAGAGTGATCTCCTTTATCCAGAAGCAGCCCTCCCAGCTCCTTCCCAGTGCCACGTTGCTGTTGGTGCAGCTCAGCCCCTGCTTGCTGCTCTCTGCAGATGGGGCAGCACCATCAATATATGCGATGTCATTGCTCCTAGTTCCAGGCAGGCCACTTCATGGTGCTCTGTCACTGTCTCTCTGACACCCCCCAAAACTTCTTGTGTGGTTGCTCGGCAGGAATGGGTGCATGTAGGACAAGCACATTGTACAGAAGGGACTTCCCAGCCATGTGCTTGACTGCCCCACCATTTATCCTGGATGTGCCCCCATGAATGCCTAGTAACCCCATTTCTGTGTCTCTCTGTGTCTCTCCAGGATCACACCTCAACACCAAACCACTGAACTTCACACACGTTCTGACACATACCTGAGAAGAGAGGAGAGGAGAGCAGAGAGTGGAGGGGAGCAGGGCTGGCTGTACATGTTTCTATAGGCTAATGGCATGATTTCTGTATGAGACATACTTACCGTCCTATCCGCATGACTGACTGACTGCAAGACGCATGAGCTACAGAACTTAAAACTGACGAGAGGCCTCCGTCTCTGCCCCGCTGCTGCCAGGAGCCCAGAGACAGCACCACGCACCAGGGGCCTGCTCTCAGCTCCTCTGGGAGGCAAGAGCTGGAGTAGAAGAAAATGAGAGGGAAAGAGATTCCATCTCTGTGCGATCGCATGTAGATGCAATCCCCACGTCCGTGCTCCAGCTGCAGGAGGAAAGCTGGGACAGCATGGTGCTGCTCACTATGGAAGGAGAGGTGCTTGCCCCCCCGCAAATGCCTGTGCTGCCTCTGCTGGACTTGCTTCTCGTCCCTCCCTGTGAGTGTTGGGTTTTGGGGAGGGCAGCAGTGGCCAGAGGGTGCAAGGGGAGGCTGCAGGGAGCGCAGCTGCCCTGGGCAGAGGGACTGGTGCAGGGCTGCCCTTCCTCTCCCCAGCACGTGCAAAGTCTCCCACCAGGGCAGAGCTCTGGGCTGAGCACTGAGCTCGTTGCTTATGTTGAAAGTGTAAACTGTACAGCAATCAGCCTTGTGTATATGAACCAATAAATACTATGCAAACCCCTAGGGACACTCTAGCAGTATGTACAAAGCACTAACAGCTCTGCTCTCAAATACCTCTTCAGGCTGCAGGATGGGCAAAGTCTTTGGAATATGTGAGCAGCTCTGGTGAAGGGAGCAGGAAGGCTACAGGAGTGAGAGGGCAGCAGCTTGCCCCTGTCCTGTGCCCTTCTGCCTGAGCCCGGCCCCTTCCTGGCCTGAAGAGGGGGGCCTAGAGGCACAGTCCCATGAGTCTGCCCATGGTCCAGCCCCAGTTTGTGTTGGCTCCAGCTGGGTTGAAGCTGTAGGCCTGCGTTGAGGTGCTTGGGGCCCAGGGAGGATGTGCAGTGAGAGAGAGCAGGGGGTGCTTGTGCCACACATGGGGTTGTGCCTAGCTCTACTCAGCACAATATCTGCTCAGGAGATGAGCCAGGAGTTAGCAATAGCCAACAGCCGTGCAATATGCACCCCAGGCAAGGGCTTTGCAGGGACCCTGGCCTCCCTGCAAGGGAGGTTATAGCCCTGGATACTGACTCTCCCGGGACCAATCCCAGAGACCCAGTGGCTGCATTTTCTCCAGGTGGAATGTGTTGTGGCAGCAGCCAGAGCCCTGGGGCTGGGGCAGCCTCAGACTGGCTGCTCTAGCAGGAGAGCAGCACTGGGCTGAGCTGCCCAGGAAGCTCAGAGTCGGGGAGTAGATGGAACCTGTTGTAATACTTGACCCCAGGAGCGCAGGGTGCAGGTAGTGGCACTTGGTCCCACGTCTCTGATCCTGTCCTTTACCTGACTGATGTGGGGACCTGGCCTTTGTAGCACAGTGATGTGGGGACCCCCTGCTCTTTCTCCTGGAAGTGGCCGTAGACCTGCTTTGCAGTCTGAGTTTGTTCTCTGTGGCCAGGTGCAGAACAAGCACACCTCCAGCTTCAGGCCATGGGATGGTGGCCTTGGCAGGGCCGCCCTGCCTTTCAGTGGGGGCACATCTGCTGGGAGAGCTCCTGGCTGCCCTGCAGCCAAGAAGAAGCCTCGCTGCAGCGAAGCGACTGACCCAGCTTAGCCATGGAGAGCAAAGCAGTCCCCTCCCCACCCCGAAGTTGAGCCATATAGGCACAGACTCTCCATCCATCACCCTTGCTGCGTACAATAACCTCCCTAGACCCACTGCAACAGCTGACTCCATAGCATCACCCTAGAGTTGTGTGTGGGTCCAGTGCTTTGGCCTTGTGTATGCCATAGGGAATGTGCTGTGCTGCAACCGTGCCAGGCACCTGCAGTGACATTGCTTCGCGCTCAGATTGCTTGTAGGGCTGGTAGGGGGAGGCTGCACCCAACATTGAGCCTAGAGAATGCTGCAGTCTGCACACTAGAAGCTTTTTAGAAATTTTAAAAATTACTTTTATTTTCTTTTTTTAATTGTTATGGAAACAAGCCTTTTGGATCTCCCTGTCTTAGGTCCTGATGTATAGATCATTTCCCTGTACACCAGCTATCAGACTACGAATTAATAAATAAATCAACACAACAGTGTCTCGTCTCTTGCGTTTCCAAAGGTGGGGAAGATGGAGATCCCGGGGGCGGCTCCCCTCTGCCCGTACCCTGTCGCCGGGAGGGCGGGGGCGGCCGTGGGAGCGGCGGCTGCTCGTGCTCTGCCGTTCGCGGGGGAGTTGAAAGGAGCAGGAACGTGCGCACCCCCGAGGAGCTGCGGCGGCCTTTCCCGGGGCGGGCGAGGGGGGAAGCGGCCATGCAGCCGGTGCCACCGGTACCCCCAGCACTGCGGGGAGTGTCCCGGGCACCGGCGCTACTGACTGCCCGCCCGAGAGGCCCCGCCGAGAGCTCCGGCCCGACCGGCGCTGTCCAGCGTCCGCGCTGCCCCGCGCTCCGACCCTGTATCCCACCCCCGTGGCGTGGCGTGTCCCGTCCC
>VZTN01032254.1:162866-177344 GCA_013400515.1 Erpornis zantholeuca
GCAGAGCTCCTTCTACAAGCTGGGACCCCCCGGACTGGGTGCCCAGCTGGCTGCTGGCACCCCCCACGGCATCTCTGACATCCTCGGCCGGCCCGCGGCGACACCGAACAGCAGCCTCCTCCCTGGCTACCCCCACGCGGGTGGATTTAACGGACTGAGCTCCCCGGGCGTCTATTACGGGCCCCAGGTGGGCGCCCTCCCTAAGGCCGGTGGCGAGTACCTGCCGCGGGGACGGAGCTGCTGGGCGGAGGCGGCCCCGGAGTGGCGGGGCGGCCGGCAGTGCGGCGGCCGTAAGTACCGCGGGCCCGGAGCGGCTGGGCGGTGGGTGGTTGGGTGCCGCAGCTCATGGGCACCTTGCAGAGCTCTGACCCATCGGCACTAGGGAAAGGGCATGGGGCAGGCTGTGTCTTCTCCATTGCCCTGCACGAGGCACGGCTGGTTGGCCAGCAGGCTGCCCCAGGACACTGGGAAAGGCCCCAGTGCCAGAGTTGCTGGACCTCAAACTGTCGCAGAACTTTTGGCTCAAGGGCAGGGGCAGTTCTAATCACAAATACAAATTCTTTGCCCCCAGGCAGCCACAGCTGGCAAGGACAGGCAGAGCCCTCTGACTTTACAAGATCTCCCGGTAGCTCAGACAGTCTCACTGGGGGTCAGTGCCTGGTTTAGCTCAGGGCAGAGACAGGTAGGATGGCTAGCCCTGGGCTGGTAGCACTGCCTTCCTGGTGGAGAGCTGGCAGGGGAATTGCAGAATATGTTGCTGCTCTCCCAGAGGATAGGTGGGATGGGTGCATCCACTGTCCCATGGGAAGCCCCAGGAGGCTGGGTGCAGCTGCTCAGAACCTGCAGCTCTGGTCCCCTTCACCCTTTTGCAGGTGATGACTTTGGAGTAGATGGGTTAGGCAATTTGGCCATCTACTCCTGGCACAGGTACAAGCCAATGATCAGCTATGCTTGTCTTCTGTCATGCATCCTGCAAGGTGGGGGGGCATGGTGTTCCCAGTGCTGCGTGGATCTGGGGTCAAGCACTGTTGATAGCGACCCTTAGCCTCTCACCACAACCACTCCGCACTGTCCTTGGCCAGGAGGAGCATAGCCCAGCTCTGGCTCCGTGGAACCCACAGAGTGAGCAGCTTAGCCCTCCTGGGATGGGGCTGAAGCCCTGAAGCAGAAATACAGTTTTAATTTGGAGGGGAGCAGGTGTGGAGGGACTCTTTGGTCACTGATGGCTGGTGCGTGTGGACGAGGGGAGAGCTGTCCAGAGTCGTGGGCTGCCAAGAGCTCACTCATTTCTCTCTTCCTCTCCTGTAGCCCCTGCTCACTTGGGTGACAGCATCCATAAGAAGAAGCACACGCGCCCAACCTTCACGGGACACCAGATCTTTGCTCTGGAGAAGACTTTTGAGCAGACCAAGTACCTGGCGGGTCCGGAAAGAGCACGGCTGGCCTATTCTCTTGGCATGACTGAGTCTCAGGTGAAGGTGAGTATTGGTCCCTGTGTGGCATGGGGTGTGCAGCGTGATGGCTGCTAACTGAGCTGGGCCCACGGGGCAACAGGTCTGGTTCCAGAACCGACGGACCAAATGGAGGAAGAAGAGTGCCCTGGAGCCCTCCTCATCCTCGCAGCGAGCGGGGGGCTCTGGCGGAGAGCGGGCGACCTCTGAGACCGAGGACGATGAGTACAACAAGCCCCTGGACCCAGACTCAGATGACGAGAAGATCCGGCTGCTGCTGAGGAAGCACCGTGCGGCCTTCTCAATGCTGGGCTTGGGCACACACAGCGGCTGAGCACCAGCACAGCCGGCCCCTCTGGGCCAGGGGGGGACTGGCCTTGGCCACCTGCATCCTGCCGGGGAGTGACTCCCCTCACCAGTGCCTGGCTGTTGGGATGGGGTGGCTGGCAGCTGGGTGGGGAGCATGGCTTGTAGGGCTGGGAGCCGCACACGTGGGTAGTGTCAGGTGCAGCCGTGTTATCGGCATTGATGAAATAAAGGTCCCAGTCAAGTCCTAGCACTTGTTTCGTGGGCATGTGGTCCAGGGTGGCCTCGTGAGGCTGGGGATAGGATGTATGGGGCAGGGTCTGCATGCCAGGCAGGGGAAGGGGCCGTGCTGTGGTGCTGTGTGTGGGGTAGGAAGTGCCCACAGAAGCAGGTGAACCCTGGAGGTTTTCCCAGGGTTTTCTCTGGTTTGGGCGTGTACCAGCAGCAAGAGCTGCTGGTTCAAAAGTCACTCACTGGGGCCTCTTATTGGAAGCTCTTAGCAGCAAATAAATATCATTTATCTTAACAGTGTGAGTGAGAGCCCATTCACCTGTCGGGGCTGCAGGATTGATGTGGCATCAATAGCCCCAGTGTGTTTGCCTGCCAACCTGTTGGGTCCCCTCCTGCTCTGTGCTGCACCCCTGTGCGATGGGGGCTGCACATACAGATGTGTGTGAGCACGGGGGGCTGCACACCCCCTGCTCTGGCTCCCCGTGGCTCACCAACAGCATGCCAGCTGTGGGTGCTGTGCAGGGCAAGCTGTCCTTACCTGCTTAGGATGCCAAAGGGGCTCCAGCCGGCACAAGAAGAGCACTGGGGGCCAGGCAAGCTTGGCAGTTGTTCAGCCAAGAGCCAACTAAGTGCCAGCCAGGTGTGAGCAAACATGCAGGCTGTGTCTTGGAAGGAAATGGATAGGAGATAAGGTGCTGCTGGCCCACCAGGCACGCACAGGGTGGCACAGGCATGGAAGGGTCGGGATGGGGCTGGTGAAGGGATGCCCTTCCTTGCGGCTGCCAGCAGTTCCTGCTACGGGCTGGTGGCCAAGTCCATGCCTGGGACAGCTGAAGCTCCTGAACCACTGGGACTTTTCAGTTGCCCTGAGCACCAGCCTTGTGTGCGGCTGCAGATCATTGCTGTACAACCTGCCAAGGCCCACACTTGGTTTAAAGCCCTCTCAGTCTCTCACTGGGCTGTGGGCACTTTGCAAGGAGCCCTGACTGCTCGATGCCATTTTCTAGGGCTTAAGGGACTGCTGTCCCCACATAGGTCCCTGTCCAGCCCCCGCAGTGAGCATGGGGCTTGTAATGCTCCCTCAGCCGTGCAGCCCCTCCACTGCCTCCGTGGGACAGATGCTGGGCCAGGACAGAGCTAATGGACCCTTTGCAAGGCCATGGGATGACAGATCCCATGGGAACAGGGTACACGGGGCTGGTGGCAGGGCTGGAAGAGACACATCACTGTCTGTGGACAGAGCCAGCGCTCAGCAGGAGCAGGTTCCACATGGTGGGAGAAGTGAGGGGCTGCTGGTGGGATATTTTTTTAACATTTTCTAAGCTGCCCAGCTTGGCTGACAATTTTTAATGTACTAACTGCCTGGTCCAGTGAGCTGATTAATTGGTGCTGTGGAGATCAATACAAAACAGAAAATTAAAACAATTTTAAAGTGATTAAGTAGTTTAACACCTGTCTGATGCCACGTCAGGACTGGGAGACAAATAAAGCAGGTGGCAAAGGGCCTGCTGGAGCCAGGGAGAGTGACAAATGGCCGCTGCAGCCTGGCTGCCCCGTGCATCACCACATTGAGACAGGACCCCAAACAATGCTGATCCATGCGGGGCAGCAGCCCAGACCAACCCCTTCTCCTCCTCGTGCTGCCCACTGTGGCTCCCACATTCCCACTGGCCACTTGCTGGTACAGCAGAGCACTGCCCCATCAGTGCTGGGGTCTTGACAGGAGTAGTCGGCAGCGAGCACCAGCTCTGCCCACCCTGTGCCTGGTGCCAGGCAGCCTCAGGCTGTGTGGGCAGAGCCAGGAGCGCGAGCGCAGGCAGGGCAGCCTGGCAGGCAGATGGATGGCAGCTCCGCTTCAATTCTGCATCCCTTTTCTCCCAGACAAACCCCGTCGGATTTTCATAAATCAAAGCGCCACACTGTTTAATAAAAATTTATTGACTTACAAGTGATTATTTATCAAAAGGCCATTAATAGCGGCTCCGGGAATGATGTGCTACTGGGTGGTGCGTGGAGACTAATAGCAAATCAATGCCAGCATCTGGGCAGAATGCATATGAGGGCTCCTGGCCCCAGTGGGGTGCACGGCTGCTGCAGCCAGAGCCAGCAGCCCCTACCCTGTGGGCCGCCCAGTGTTCCCCCCCTGGTTATTTATCGCTTACAAATGAAATGATCGATACTTTTAATCTAGAGCTAAATTTATTAACTTTCTCATCGGAGAGAGACATATTGACTGGGGGCATGGGGTGGGAGAGCCAAGGAAAGATGGATGTGTGCCTCCTAACCTGTCCAGCCAGCTCCTTGCCTGCTGTGGAGCGTCCTGAATGCTGCTGGAGATGGTCCCTGAGCACAGCAGGGTGGCTGGAGGTCCTGCAAAGCTGAGGAGGGTTCTGCACATCATATGGTGTCAGGGACAGGCAACCCAGCCGCAGACAGGAGACTTGTGGGCACCTGCAGCTGGGTCCGAGTGCCTGAGGACATGGCAGGGGAGCGGGGAGGCCTGTGGCCTTCGGGAATGCCTGAAGGAAACGTCCGTCCCATCTTCAGAGAGGAGAGCTCTGGGGGTACAGCCCTTGAGAGGGCTCAGGAGTGGCATCTGAATGGGGAGAGGTGAAGGAGAGCCTGGAGACCCTGCCAGGGGATAGGGACAGGCACCCAGTGAAGTCCATATCCACAGCAGAGTTGTTACCTCAGCTGCAGCTTGGCACATGGGGAAGGGCCATCCACAGTACCCAGCGAGCATGGCACCGCCTTGGCAACCCACGGCTCGCTGTGGCTCCCTCCAGAGCTCACCAGACCACAGGACGGTGCTGGGTCTTCATCCAAATGGCCCCTGAGCAAGGGAAAAGCTTTGCAAGCCTCGTGGCCAGAGCAGCAAAGCTCCATCAGGCAAAGAAGAAAAAAAAGTGCAGGAAAATTCAGAATTAAGGCCACTTACACAAAACACCTGTCCTCACCTCCCCAACAAACAACACTTGAGGTACAAAGGAGGCACTTAGGTATCTGCCTTCTCCAGAGCTCTAGAAAATGCAAGCAGGGTTCAGCAGGTAGCAGTGAAATAATTCTCACTTGTAAGAGCAAAGAACTCAGTGTAAGTGCTCCAGTTTGTAGGAATGTAAGGAAAATGGGAAAGTACATGGGACAAATGCTCCAACGCAAGTTGTTTTACTAAATATTTTACTTGCAGAGCAGAAAGGGGCACCACCACCAGCACAAGATTTCAGTTTTCTTGCAACAAGTTGATACTATCCCTGTATGTGTTGGTGCATGACAAAGTCAGACGCCACTGTTTCCCTCAGGAAACATTTGAAAAGGGATTTGCTGCCTCAGCCATGAAGTCTTGGGCTCTCCTGCACACCCTAGGCTCCCACTATAGCACGTACAGATTCCTCAGGAGCCCCACCTGCCACTCCAGTGACACTGGCACCCCACAGCCCCAGGGGACAGAGGGAGGTTTTCAAGAAGTATGATCCTTACTGCACATAGGCTGTTACTCAGCCACTGTAGAAGTAACAGTCTGGGTCAAACTGACAGGAAGGTGGCAAAACCAAAAAGATTTATCCAGAAAGCAGATCTGGAAATGGCCTGGGAGACCACATTCTGCTCCTAAGGGGTTTATGCCACACACACGAGGGACACAGGCTCATGATGTGTCCCTTGGTTGTCGTGGCAGCCAATTCCAGCACAGCCCACCAGCTTTTGTGCTGTGGGAGACTTGTGACTGACACACATGCACATCACGCCAGTCCTTCCCTGGGGCTGGACACACCAGATGGAAGCACACGACACCATAAGAGTTTTGTTTAATATTGCCCCTGCAAGGGGCTTCACTGTAACAGTAACGAGAAGGCATCTCTGCCATGAGCTGCCCAGGGCCTAAAGACTCCAGGCGGTAATAGTGCCTCTGGGAAACAATGGCCAGAGGATGAAAGAGTGAGTCCAAGCAGCTCTGAAGAAGCCCAAGTCCAAAGATTCGGAGTTGCTCCAGACCATCCCTGGCTGGTGCTGGAGGCAGAGGGCTCTGGCCAGCCCCAGTGGCAGTGCTGGAGGCAGCAGACTCAGGAGCGGCTCCGGTCTTCATGGCTGCCTACAATCATTTTGCTGTAGAGTTTCTGTTGCTCCTCCTTGAAGGCATCTTTCACCTTCTCCCTTTTCAGTCCTCCATCCCTGGGGAGAGAGTCATATCAAAGAGGCTGCAGGCAGGCACCATCTTCGGCTGGAACTGCTCAGGGCAAGTCAGAGTTCCAGCGAGTGCTGACAGCTACCCCTGCACCACAAGCTGCCAGGGCACACCGGAGACCACCTGTCCCCAAAGGGCATCACTTTCTTACCTGGTTCTGCCAGGAGCTGCCCCCACGGCCCTGCACTGTGCTCAAAATAGCAACTCTGCCAGAAACATGAGCTACTCTAGTACCACTACAGGAGACTGACTGCCTGCCTGCCTGCCTCCTGGGCTCTGAGACTTCAGTGCCTGGGAAAGCAAATTCCCAAGCTCAGCACACCTTGCTGAGCAGAAACAAGTCAAACCCAGGGCATCCCAATGCAAGCTACAAGCACGGAATGAAGTCCTGATGCCCAGCATACAGAAGAAGCAAAGACTTTGGTCCCTGCTACAGAAGAACATTCCTCCAAGAGCCTGCTCACCCTAAGCAAGAAACAAATGGAGCTCTACACCCATGAGCACATGCCAGGACCCAGAAACAAGGAACTCCGGCACCAGGAAGAGAAAAACTTGTTTGGACTCACCAGAGCAGATCCACAAGGCCTCCCTGCCTGGCAATGGCTGACTTCACTCGATTGGCAAACTGCACTGCATCCTCTTCAGGCTGTGGCAAAATAAGATTGTTCAGCAGAAGCAAAGGGCGAAACAGGACAGCGATCAGACAGGCCAGGTTCACCTTACCTGCCTGGTCATTGGGGGCAAGTACCAGACACTGCAGACGATGGCCCAGCTGGTCATCATCCTGAGGAGGTAGGTCACCATGCCGTATTTGCTGCTGTTCCAAAAGGCATCTCCAAACTGTGGGTCATACTACAAAGGCAGAAGAGTTTATGGAGTCAAGCAGCAGTTGCACCCTCTCTGAGGTTCCAACTTCCACCCCAAACTGAACTACAGGTCAGCTCTCCCAAAGCACAACATAGAGTGACCTCAGCTTTCCTGTGCCCTCAGACCAGGCTGGACTAGGTTGCCAAGACAGAGATACAGAGGAACAGGCAGACTTGTGCCCTAAGAACGTTGCCTTCTCATACCTTGATGGCTACAGGGTAAACTGTGGCTCCAATTTCAAAGCTCCCCTTTTTGAACATCATCACAGATGTGTTGTTGATGCATGTTCCTGTAAGAGGCAAGCACAATCTTAACTTTCCTCTCCATGTCAGTTCAGAAGTCTAAGCTACAGGCTTAACAGCAGGGCCACAGTAACCCAGCAACTCTCCCCTAACTCTCAGTCCAATCTCTATTCTCTGTGTGCACAGAATGGGTCACTGGGACATCACATTTGACTCCTGCATTCAGCTCTAAAGACACCATGTCCCTTTTGTCTCAGTGAAGGGTCTCAAGCCTGTGGTTGTGGAAGAAGGAAAGGAACAAAGATGCAGTGCTATCTCAAGATGCCTTTTCCACCTGGTGCTTGTCTGGCCTTGTTGCACTCACCTTCTGGAAAAATAAGAATGGGCAGTTTGCTTTTGTCCTGGACATGTTCTGTAAGCCTAAACAGAAGAGTGTCAAAAATTAGCAGAGGGGACAGAAGCTCTCACTAGCAATCCACACAGCATACAGTCCTTAACCTGCAGTCACCAGGGACTATAAGGGTGCCAACAACAGAGGCACAATCTCCCAGCACCTATGAGGCCAAGCAGTGTCCTCATCCAAGGGAGGTGAGCAGCCCTCTACCTCCCCCAGCCTTCAGACCCACCCCTGCAGCCAGCGACTGTCACACCTTCTGGCGACGAGGTGACGATCTTTGACCTCAGAACGCTCGAACCAGACATGGGGACAAGCTTTCACCATGGCTCTCTGTATCACACCCATGAGTCCTCCATGGATCTGACCCACCTGAACAGGGCAAGACACAAGTTACACATCCAAGTCAAGGCAGTGCCCAGTTTCACAACCAGAGGTTCATCTTCCTACCCCCACACTGGGAAGGCTAAGAGGAAAAGTCCCAGGCTCTGACTTGAAAGACAGATACAGCAAACCCCAAGTGCTTTCCCCATGGCAGGAGGTCCAGCTGGGGAAGCGCTTTACTCTTCCAACAACAGCAAAGCCTAGAGCTCTTCTTGCAAAGCTGTGCCCACAGACCCCTGGTGCTTCCAGTTCCAGGCTGAGCTTGCACAAACACCACACACAACACAGTCTGACAGTGCCCTGCCATGTCATGCAGGGAAAAGTAGTTCTGCATGCTCAAAGGACTCTTGCTGCCTACTTCCTGTCCCACAACATGCTTGCTTGCTTGCTCCCTCCATGCAGGTGGCCAGGCCTGGGCAGGCAGAGCCGGTACCTTACCATGGCATAGTAGCCATCACTGGCCAGGATGATCACATCAATGGGGGAGGTGTGATTGGCCACACAGATGCCTCCATTTCGGGGTCTGTTTTCTCTAGATGCAAAACAAAGGTAGAGGTGAAGAAAGAGGAAGGATGCATGAAGCCTGCTCCAGCATGGAGCCCCTCCTGGGCAGGGACAGCCTGGAGCAGACAGGCCTTACCGGTCGTGGTAGGTGATGATGGCTGTGAGGGCACGCACGCAGATCCGGTAACACATCAGGTGGACGTGTTTGCTCAGGAAGTCCTTACACCTGCAGCCCAGAACAGAGACCATCACTCCCCCGTCCTACTCCCCCACTCCAGTATCCCCATAACAGCGCCACTCAGCCCAGCTGCCCCAGGCTCTGAGATCCAGCCAAGCCTTCACGTCTCTGCTACAGAAATGCAGCACGTCCTGAGCTTTGCTGTCAGTTTACCATCACTGTTCTTAACTCATGAAAATAAAATTCTGGCCTTTGCTCTTTTCTGTTATTACTCCTTTCAGAGGCCAGGGCCAAGTGCTCTGCCAGCAGCTTAGTGCTCACATCTAGGCCCTTTGTTGAAAATTACAGGGTGTCCATTCCTGAGAGTCCACAGCTGCCAGGACTACCTGCTGTGTCTGCAGGTCGCAGAACAGAAAGCCTTGCAGGAAAATTTCAGGATTATCAGGTCTCAAACTGCACTTCTCACATCTGCTCTTCCCTCAAAGATGAACTCACCTTCCATTTGGCAAATATCCCACCACTGTGGTACCAGTCACCAACAAGCTGATGCCAGTAAACGCTAGGGCTATCCTGCAAAAAGAGGGAAATATATGCTAGCAAAACCAGGCCACCAGCATCCTCTTGGCAGGCAGGTCCCTGCACCAGCACTCACCTGAGGGGCAGAAGGAAGCAGTAGCGGATGAGCACACCGAGTCCCCACAGCACAGTGAGGCGCAGGCTGATGTACTGGAAGTTGTAGTTGGTCCTGCTGAGCAGGTTCCAGGACTCCAGCTCTTCAGCTGAGAACCTCTTGGTCACTTCATCATCCATGATGGTCTCGATGCCTTTGCGGCAGAAATAGAAGATATCTGAGAGCTCAAACTCAGGGGTGTCCAGGGCTTTGCCACTGCCACTCCGGCGGATCTCCTTGATCTCCTCCTCCAGTGATGTTGGCTCCTTTGCAATGATACCTGCAACACATCATGGGCAGCTCTGAGCAAACTGTGACTTGCCCACTCAAAGAGAGACGAAAGCCAAGGCCCCTCCTCACCCGCCCTCCTCAGGGTCCACTTCCTTTCTCCAGTCCAGGCAGGCATAAACCAGTCCTCCCCACTATCTAGAAATGAAGCACTCGTGGGGTGCTTCCCTGCCCTTCCTCGTGAAACAGAGCTCTCTAGAACTCCCTCCTACATGGAAAAGACTTTCCAGCAGACTTCAGCTGCTTAGAGACACCACATTGACCCCACCTCCCCAAAAGAATTTTGAACTCCCTGTGTACCCACGCAGGGCAGGATCTCACCATTGACATAGGGCTTGTACAACGGATGGTTCTTCTCCTTGGCACCACGCTCTATTCTCAGTGTTGCCCACTGCAAGAGAGACAGGACGACCAAGATTTGAAAGGCCTATAGCTCCACACCCCAGCCCGTTTTACAGCTGACTTTCAGGAAGGACCGTAGTTCAGGGGAGAAGATGGGGCTAAAGCAGGAGGCTTCCACACAGAACTGAAGGAGTGAATGATGAACCCAACCGAACCGAGGTGGAAGCAGAAACTGGCCTGGGAAACAGGGAGTGCCAGAGGGAGAAAAGTGCTCATTTAAAACCTTTGTGAGAGATGGCACAGCAAGATTTTCTGCAGTTTCTGTGACCTCCTAGCTCTGCTGCACCTTGCACGTGGTTGTCACTGCACAGCTTCTGGCTGAGCTGTGCCTCCTGCTGGGGTGTCTGCACCAAAGCGTAGGAAGGCAGTAGGGGACCAGTGCTATTTTTCAACCTTTGTTTCTTCCGAATTCAAACTGGAGACTGTTCTCAGGTTGCTGCTGAAAACATCAGCCTGATGATGGGATGGGATCCCTTCCCCTCTGATTCAGCTAATGGCTGCTGCTGCTTCTCAGCTCAGCAATCCACCCAAAACAGCAGCAGCAAGCACCCTCAGACAGCTGGTTGCCAAATCCTGTGCCAGGACTACTTGTTCTCTCAGCTAATTTTCAAGCGCACCAGCACAAACTGCAGGCTGGATTTCTGTGCAGTTTTCCTGCCTGCCCTCCAAGTAACCTTCACAGCCTGTAATTCATATAGGTCTGGAAGGACAAGCTTCTGAAAGAGGAAGACACAACATGCTTATCTACGAAGAAGGGGAAGTTGCTGGCAACTCTGGCATCCCGATCTCAGCCCATGCCAGCAGCAGATCAGGAGGCAGCAATGAGGGAATGCTAATTGCATACGGAGTGTCCTGCTCACCTCACAGCTGCCTCTGCCAGCAGCTAGAACTCCAAGACTGCAGAAGATTGCCTAGATACTGCCATCCCAGAAGTAAGGAGAGGAGCTCTGACCTCGCATGAGCTAAGCAGCATGGAGAAGGCATTCTCTGCAAGCCCAGCACATCTCCATCCTGACTGTGGCAGCAGCAAACCCAGCCTCCCACCTGAGAGGCACCAGGCAGGTGCCCTTCCTGCCCAGGAACACAGGTGTGCTGCTGCCAGCCAGGCCTCACAGCTTAGGCTGTGGCCCACAAGCTGCCAGACTCTGCCATGCTCCCATGTGCTGCCCCTCTGGGTTCCCTACACTGGCCTCAAGAGCTGGGAAAATATTTTGGGTAAATAATAGCTCTCTAAAATACAATTCTGAATGGTCAGACTTAATGAATGAATTTTCCACCAAATCAGTGACCAGTTGTGCATGAGTGCTCCTCTATCCCACCACTAAGATCCTTTAATAAAAGCTGAAACAGACTTCCCAGTCTTTTCAGAAAAATAGTTTCAAACATCAAGGAGTTGAGAGTAAATGTTCCTGAATTGAAGGAAGAGGGGGGAAAAAAGAGAACATTGTGAAAAGCTCCATTTAAAACCTTTTTTTCTGCCCACTTTAGTCAGTAAATTTGTAGTCAGGTCTTCAGATATCTTTGTTAATGAAGCCCCTCACAAAGCCCAGGGTCTTCCCATTTACACCTCAGGCTTTTGGGAGGACACAGAGTTTAAAGAGCTGAACACTGTGAGCTCCAGGGCTGTTTTCCCAAGCCAGCCAGTACAGGGATACTCTGGGGACAACCAGCCCTGTTCAAACAGAAGTAGCTGTACCATGCATCCTTTAGCAGCATGAATTCCATATTTAAGAGCCTAAAACCCCCCTAGAAAGCACTTTGCCTTTCACCTGGGCTGCCAGGGTAGGGTGGTGTAGGCTTTACTTACTACTCTTAGTAGATAAAAAATTCTGATCTGGTCAGGGACTTGCTTCAAGAGGTGTTGGCTCAGAGACAGCCCATAAAATTAGTCCACCAAAGACAAGCAAGGGAACAGCATGACAACAAGCTGGAAAATTCCACTTGGCATCTCTGTGCCAAGAGGGTCGGCAAGGGTTGCTGGTTGTCCTCCAAGGCGGCAGGTCCAGACACAACTCAGCAGGTGACACTCCAGGACAGAAGCATGTTCAGAGCTCTGGGTTCTGGCCACAGACCACTCAGGGTTTGCAGGACAAAGGGCTTGCTTCCTGCCTTACCTCCTCTGCTTTTGCTTCATCCAAATGTGTCCTGGAGAGGAGCAACCTGCTGGCTGCAGTCTGCTCCCTCCCCATCACCTGACATCGAGCTGTACCAGCACTCTGCCTTGCTTGGGACACAAACCACTCCAAGCTGCCCCTCAGATCCTGCTGCACTCCTGACAACTAATCTAGCTGAGCCTTGCTAGACTATTTCTTTAATTGAAGATTTACTAGATTAATTACAGGGAAAAAACAGCCCACAGAGGTCTCGTAAGCTGCATTTGGCTAAGATGAGCTGAACAGGTTAATTGGCAGCAGCATGACATCAACAACCCAACCTTCCACTCCAGTCATCCACAATGCCCTCCTGAGGCAAAAGCCTCTTTTCCTATCATCACCATGCTTGGACAAACCTCTACGAACACACAGAACATTCTGAAGACATGACTTACCTGAAAAATCTTTAGTAATGTTTTCATGTAAACCTTGCGGATGCCAAAGGAGACTCCAAAAATTGCTGGCACGATGATGAAAACCAGAAGCAGAGTGAAGAGGACAGTTATGGAAATCCCCAAGAGATTAACCACTAGGCTGTCAAAGGGGAGCAGGAGGAACATGGTGAAGGGCCCAGGCAAGGCTGGTGCCCTGAAGCCAGACAGAAGGGCTGCTTGCAGCAATGAACCAGTCCTCCTGTTACTCAGCAACAGTCTCACACATGCACTGAGTCTGCAGCCTACTCAGAGACCCCATTCCAAAGTTCACATCCTTTTGGGCCTCTAAGAGAGAGAATGCAACAGGATCAGGGAGAGCACTTGGGAAAACAAGCCAACAGTCTGCCAGGAGCTCAAGTGAGTTCAGACGGCGCAGGCCAAAGAGCTCAGAGCAGATGGTGCACACGCACTGGTTTGTCCATGGACGTGTGGTGGGCACGGCAGCAACACGACTGCAGGAACAGATCCCTTCCCAGGCTGCCACTGAGCAAGTCCTGCCGTGGAGAATCTGGCAGCAGAATCCCCTCCTGGCTACTGAGAGCATGCAGAGTCTCTTCAGAGGGACAAGGTGGAGTCCATCCCTGAGCCTGCATTGGAGGAGATCGAGGGAGTTGGCACTCACGGTAGCCTACCGTATGTGGAGCTATTATTGTTCTCCCCACGAGGACATGCGCACCAGCACGGGTCCTTGCATGACGCCTGGAACAAGTTTAATTCTGGAGGCCCCTGGCATCCACTCACGCTGAAGGGTCATTACAGCCACAAATGAAGCCTGTGTCCCTGGAAAGCTTTCAAACAGCAAGTTGGCTTCTTGGCAGACAGGGCACTCACATGCCACCAGCAGCAGCGAAGGAGAGCAACTGAAGTCAGCAGACCGGAGAGATGTCAACGCAGAGATGGAGGCAGGATGCCAGAGACAGTGGGCTCTGAAACCTGGAAGGCAGTACTTGGGCTGAGGTCACACCATTCAGAGCAGCTCCTGAGACACAGTAAGACTGAGACTGGTACTCTAGCTACTGCCTGTCACTGGCACTTGGGAATCACCTCCTGCTGCCATTCATCATGTATTTTTATACCATGCATACCCCAGATGGAGCAGACTCATCCAGAACCACACCTCTGGCACAGGATGCAGCAATCAGGTCCCAAGTACAGGAAAGGAGTGACAGAAAACCCTTCCTTGTGACAAAGATCTTATCACATTTCTCATTTCAGGGGCATCTGAAAGAAATGAGGAAGCCAGGTACCCAGATTCCTGAGAAGGCATCACTTCCTCTGCTCCTGTACATCTCATCCCCAGTGACACAGGGCAGATTTATAAACAGGACAGGAAGTTAGCCTAAGGGGAGAATTACTGCTGATGATTAGTCAAAGAGGAACTCGCTGGGGCACAGGGACCAGTCAAAGGTCACACAACCACACGGCCAACGGTGGCTTGTGATAAAAATTGAGTCTGCTCAGGAGAGACTGCCCTCTTGACACCACCTTCGCCTGGCTACAGAGTCTCAGCCTGAGGATGGGATTTAACAGGTACCTGACAAGCACACATGGCAAAGGAGAGCCTGCAAAGATCCTCTTGTTTCCCTGTACACTGTGTTCCAGTGCTGGTTGCACGCTGCTGTACCAGTAATGTTAAGAATACTGTTAGTGCTTCAAAGGCATATACACAAGCCATGTACTGGGAGAGGCAGCTCGTCAGCCACGCGTGCAGCTGCCCATTATGCCACAGCTGTCACCCATCCGAACCACGATTCGTTCTGGTAAACTGGTCAGACCGGCCCCCTGAGCCGGCGG
>VZTN01032255.1:8669-53978 GCA_013400515.1 Erpornis zantholeuca
GCCCGCTCCCGGCGCCCGCCCGCCCCTCACGGAAAGAGCCGCCCGGGCACAGGCCCCGAGCGGTCCGGAACTGGAAATCCTGCTCCAACAGGGCCTCTGGGCACCTGCTCCGGCCACTCGCCACTGTGCTCGGTCAGGTTTTCTGACCTTTCTTGTATTTGGGCGCGCATAGTTGGAAGGCACGCTCGCCGTGCCGTGTTGTAGGAGCTGGTTAAAAAGCGCTAATGGCTTCACTGGCGTGCTGTGGGGCACCAGCTCTGAGGTATCACGGTAAAACAAGTGTTCCCCGTTCCAAGGGACTGCCAGGGAATCACAGAATCTCAGAATAGTTCGGGTTGGAGCAGGCAGTCCAAGCCCCCTGCCAAGGCAGGGTCACCTAGAGCCGGTGACACAGGAACACGTCCAGGTGCGTTTGGAATCTCTCCGGGCAGGAATACTCCGTGACCTCCCTAGGCTGCCTTGTCCAGTGCTATGTCAACCTTACCATAAAGAATTTCTTCCTCATTTTGAAGTGAAACTTCTTGTGTTATGGCCATCGCTCCTCCTCCTGTCACTGGGCACCGCTTCTGTGCCCCAGGCAGGCAGCCCATCCGTCCCAATGCATTCTTTACCCCATCCCAGACACCCAACTCTGCTTTCCTTGACTTCAATGAGATTCCTGTCAGCCTCATCCCTTTGGCTTGCCCAGGCCCCTCTGAACAGCAGCCCTGCCCTGGAGCGGAATGATTGCACTCTTAATTAATGGAAATTAAGAAAACCGACTGCTTTAGTTAGCCTGGTAAATTGACCAGGAAAAAAAAACTAGAAGAGATCACTGCACAGGTCTGGGCTACTATAGTGTTGATAAGCCCTGTTGGTAAAACATTCACACTTTCTTTTCCCTCAGCAGAGGAAATAGTAGCATTTACCACCTGTGAATTTTGTTGCGCTTATCAGTTTATTTAATGAGGGTCCTTTACATCGCTCCCGTATTTCCCCATAGGATTCTGGGCTTGATCGAACCATTCCTCAAAGCCCAAGTATTGGTCCACCCTTTATTGGCACTGGAGCAGACTCAGGGTTAATATTTGGTGACAGAAGCAGAAGATGTCCCTAACACCACTCTCACTATGCAGAAATGGAACTGTGACAGCAATTTTCCTCTTTGGTTGCTCCTCAGGAGTAATGAGACCTCTCCCAATAACTCGGTGATACTCTCCTCACCAGGTATTCCAACAGTACCTGCCCTTACCAAAGAAGAGTTTTGTTGACAGCTTCCCAGCACTGCAGAGATCCCTGACTTTCTGAGCCATCTTGCCACTGCAGTTAATGCCAGCTGAGGATTAAATGAGTAAGAGCCTTTCAGAACACATGAATCTTGTAATATTTTCCATGTGATACAGTAACTCAAGGTCTCTATATTGCAATTTTTCTAATCCTTTAGTGGTTTGTAAATAAAACCAAAACTTTGTCTAATTTATCACTGCCCTTCCTAAATGGATAGTGTAAAATTGGATGGCTTAGCAATGTTTAGACCTGGGATATGTAGTGAAGAGGAAAAAAATACAGCAGTAGAAATTATTTGAGGAGACACACGCTTGGCTGAAGTTCCCTTGTGAAGAGATACTACAGAAAGGACTTTTTTTTCAGCTGCTAGCAAGAACTTGGGGAAACTTGAGGGAAAGATGCTAATGTTTCTATAGATTCTCTAGGGAAAGAAGAAAAAGTGATTCTTTTTCTTCTCCAAAAGCAAAAAGAGAGTTGAGATCTGGTGGAGCCAAATTAAGAGAATTTATGTGACAAGGAGCTGATGTGCAAAAGGGAAGGCCACAGAACATTTTATTTGGTGGTGGCACAGGGTGGTGAATAATTTTAGTTGTGTCATTAAAGAACATGCAAATGAAAGGGGCTGAGAAGGAACAACATGTGAAATGATGGCTCCAAATATATGGGAGTGTTCCTGTGAATTCCCAAGAACAAGGAAAGAAAAACTTACTTTGTAACTAACTTATCAGTAATTTCTAGCCACACTCAACACAGAGGAGGTTTGCATTTCAGGCAAACATTGATTGGGAGCAAGGCAGAGTTGGTTTCATTCCTGGAAGAGAACAGGGTGTTCCTAAACCAGGGGAGACATGTCATGGAGCTGCTAATCCCTGTGAAGTAGGTCAGGCTTGCCAAAATGGAGAAGGTACACCTCATTTGAACCTGATTAGGAACATTCATTAGGAAATGGATAAAAAGAGAAAGCAAGGAGGGTCAGTTAGAGAAAACAAGAGAAAACAGGCCTTCTCTTGCTTCTGTGACTACTTCAATTGCTCTGTTCCTTGCACAGTTTACTCTTCTTTAGCTTCACTGGGCTTCTGTTCACCTGTACTGCTCCAACTTTCACACTGTGTGTGTGTGGTGCTCTGTTGGCTTTGCACAGACCTTGAGAACTACAGTTTTCCAACTTCCATACTCCCACTGCTGTTGCAGAAGAAGTTTAGGAATCAAGCTGTCATTTTAGGTTACCACAGCTGTTGATAGAAGTGTAGTCATGAACCCCAGGTAAGTTTTGGACAGAATCTAATTTAAAAAAAAAAAAAAGAATTCAAGTCTGTGTTTGTTTGCTTTAACCTTGATTAAAAAATGTAAATTTCAACTATAGTATGGAAAGAACAGGTGAACCTACATGAAGGGAAAGATGTCTTTCTCTTTTTCTGTGACACTCACAAATATTTCTGTGCTGGAATGATAAATTATCTGGGTGACCAACCCTTGCTCTGCACAGAGGACACCACCAAAATACATTGTTTCCTAGACTTCCCCATCAGTAATTTCACTGTTTCCCTTGAAGGATATGAGGAAGACAGGGCTTTGTGTTTTGCCACTATTTTCTGTAGAGGGAGGTTGAACTAGGTGACTTTTAAAAGGTCCCTTCCCACTCAAACTATTCTGTGTCTTTGTATTCACTGAACTAAAATTTTGCCTCCTCTGATAGTGTGGTTTTCTCGTGGAAAAAGAAGAGAGTTAAAAACTTTAGAGATTTTAGGTGTGTAGTACAGAGGATGAAGTTGGAAAATTCTTTCTGTAACTTGGTTTCTATCAGGTTTATTTTCTACTTTATTGAATGTTGTCCTATTATTAGTTTGTGTGGGTGTCTCGTGGTAAGGAAAGGTATTCCAGCATTCTTGACATGTTTTCTTTCACTGTGTGCCATGATGGATTCATGACACTGCCTAGAGCAGAATAAATTACTGCAGTGCTCATTTTCTTAAAATACACTTGATATTGCCATCTACGTAATTTTTTTCTAGTTCTCTACTGGATTTCCAGAGCTACCCTCCTAAACTTTTGGAATTTGTTCTTGATGGATTGTTTGTAAAACTAGAAAATAAGAGGTTATCATCACACAGACAATCACAATGTGGATATTTTGAATTTTCATTTGTACATATGTCTAACAATACAACACAAATAACAGTTGCAATATGCTTCTCACTGTGTGAATGCTAAAAGAGGTTTATAATTTAAATAATGTAGTAGAGAGTAAACAAGATGTGGCCAAAAATACATATTCAGTGCATTTTCTAACATGGGTTTATTAACCATAAAGCTTGTTATATTTAAAGAGAATGGTTTAGTTTAGAATAGATAAATCAATAAATACACAGCACTGTAACAGATGGGAAGTCACCATGGCTCCGCCTTTGATATTTAATTAAATGAACAAAAGCCTTTGTACAAGACTTTGACTTTTGACCAGGAATTTTCATACCTGTCCTTCAAAAATAAGACTAAAGAGCTCATTGGAATATTAAAAGAATAGACATAAAGAGCTTTCTTGTTCATATAAGTCAAATTAATGTGAATTTAATGACTGCTCACCAAAAGGTAGACAGGTAATGACAGGAGGAAATCATATTTACAGGGTACTTTCCCCATAATGCATCCAGTTGAATGGCATATACAAGAACATCTCTTACTAACTTGGAGTTTTGCTGTCCTCCAGAAATGTGAAGAACTAGTCCTGTCAAGATTTGGAGACAAATTACCAAGGGCATTCAGCATTAAAAAATCTATCTTATTATCAAAAACTATCATCTTTATCTCACTTTTATGCTTCTTACACAGGGAAGTTGATGTGCACCAACAGTTCTTCCCTACCTTCCTGAGTGGCTCTTCTTGATCTTGTAGTATTAAGCAATACTGAAAAATCTGCTTTTTCACCTTGCCTGCATATCCACAGGTGGGGTTTGTCATCCAAAGACTGAAACAGAAGCGCACCAGAGTACAACACTGCTCAGTGTACTTCCTGCAGCCAGAGGTATCCACAAGCTCCAGGGAGCAGGGATAATACCAGAGCACACCTTGTCCAGGAAGCATAAATGCCTCCGTGGGAGCAAGAGGAACAGCCTGCTTGCTGCCTCTGCAAAGGTGACTGCTCAGCAGGGGAGCTGGCACAGAAAGAAGGAGTGTGGAGCCTGCAGGGCAGCCTGTTCCCGGTGCAATGCCTCTGTGTTGGCATCTCCACTCTCTCCCAAGGTTCCAAAGGGAGGGAGAGGAAGTCATTCCCAAGCCTTATGTAACCTCCAGTCCCGTAAAGAGGTGCATGCTGAGGGCTCCCTCTCCCCACACGGCACCCCACCGTGCAGGCACGCCTCCACACCCTTATCTTTGCACAAGGCAAGAGAGACCTCCCACAAGATCATCTCCCACCTCTACAGTGCATCTGTTCATTTTCTGCCTGTCAAGCCTTTTCAGAATTTAAAAGATCTTACAAGAGATAGGAGAACAAGCTTTCAAGTTTGAGTGCATCAGATCTAGACAGATCTGATATCAAATGTGATTTTTTATTGCTTGGCTTATTTTTCTTACCTTTTTCTTTCCAAAGTGGAAAAGAGAGAGAACTGCTATGTAAGGAATTGTTGCTTGCAATATATTTTTCTCAGCAATAAAAGTACCTTCAAGACAGCAGTACGATTCTCTTTTTAGGTTTGACACCTCCAAAGCCTGATGTATGAGGCTGAGTTAGATGGAAAGGTATTATTAGTTTTTATTAGATTATGATGCAAGCCCAAGCTGGCTAGGCTCATCAGGCAGTAAATCTAGTGCTGACAGCTGTGGCCAAATTCTGCTCCTGTACCTGTTGCTGCTTGTGGTCAGTTTTCCTCTGGCTCTATTCTGTCAGCTGTGAGAAGGGCATGGGTGTACCAGGGCAGAATTTACAGTATAACCTGTCATTGACAGAGTAATTGGGATTGTGCTCCCTAATTAAATCAGAAATAATTTTATTAAAGGAAGAAAAGTTATTCTTTCTTACGCAATACAGGAATCCAAAATTCCGGCCTTAATCACACAGCTAAGACTTGTTAGATAACTCATGGGTATTATTCAGACATGGCTTTTACCATCAGTCACTTCTTGTTTCAACCATACCCTTTTTTCAGCTCCTGTCTGGCAGCCACGTTGTGTAAAAGAAGTGAATCAAACTGTGTTAGTCAGGCAGACCCAGAGATCTCCTATTGCCCTCAGCAGGGACTGCACAAGAATTGTGTATCCAAAAGTTGCCCTGAGTCCTGTGAACACAGCAAGTGCTGTTTCCATTCCAGGCAGTGCCACAGTCTCACTTCAGGAATGCCAAACTCATTTGAAGCCTGCTCTGACTGCTGCAGGAGCTCAGCACTGAAACAAAGGTGCACGTGGAAACCCAAGCCAAGCTCACAGCTGTCCTGTGGTGGAGGCTGCTGTGCACTCTGTAAAACACCGAATAGATGCTCTAATTTTAAAGGTTGCAATGCATCAAAACTTCCTGCAGGAAGAATTAAAGGTCACCTGACAAGATGACAAGTTTGAGAAAATGAAAGCTGCTGTGTCATAAGCCAAATTCCTGCTTGTAGTCAGTTTTTGGATAAGCATCTCAAAGACATATTGCAGCAGAACCATAAATCCAGATGCCACTGAATGTAGTTTTCAAAATTCCCAACCTTTGCAAATATCCTTATTTATTAAGCTGAATTTGTGCTGAATTAAGCAACTCCTGATGAAAGCAGCAGGATATATGAGAAACAATAAATATTTTCCAATGTATTGCTGTATCTACACTACCTTTTGAGAGTTTGTAGCCATTCTGTCCCACACTAAGAAAATGTCTTCACCTAAAAGCAATGAAAAATAACATTTCTGCCCCCCATCTGAACAACTAATGAATAGTATGCCTTGATATGTATTCCAGTCTCCTGAAGCTCCTATGGGAACAGTCTTCTCCAGTAATTTTCAAGTTTTAGAAAGTAATGCTTATCTCCAGGTATTTCAAAACAGGTATAAAATCCTTACCCTGGACTGTCTGTTTAACCAGATCTGTTCCTTTCCCACTTATAATTGCATGACGTGGACCAAGGGTGAATAATGTTCAGCCTTTTGGTTTTTTCCTGGCAACCATTTAAACGAGGTAACAGCTGCACAGAATGTTGCAAGGCACTGGAAAAACCTACCTGTCCAAAGAAACTCACTGAAATCCCCAATGAATGTGAGAAATGCAATTATATAACTATATTGTGCCATAGCTTTGCCACTGTAATTCTCCTCACTCTCCTTTTCCCAGACACTGTTGAAAATGAGTTATTTGAAAGAAGAATTACCTGCAACGTGATCTGAGTTTAACTTAGCACTTACCTTGCATCTTAGTGTCCAATAGACATTTCAGGCCACTTATTCTTGGGACAATGATCTCAAATTGTTCCTGGAATTTTAGGAACAAGATCACTTTCAGTTAGAGTCTAAAATCAGGGGGGTGATTTTATGGTAAGTTAATTGAATGAAAATTGGAGTAAATCCAAAAGTTTTTCTATACTGCAGTGTAAAGCAGGTGGAATTCAAAATTCTTGGTGCAGGGAAATATCTTTTTCATAACCAAAAATCCAGGTGAATGATGAGCCAGCTGAACAAAGGTGATTTTATTACCAGGCTGCAGAATTCCTATGAAATGGAATGTAAAGATTGCATACATGTCATTATGTGGTCACAGAAATAGCTCTGCTCCAAAAAGAGGTGGTGTACAGGTTAATAAGCCTGGGCAAGGGTGCATTTATGAATCCCCTCTGCTGTTAGTGTCATTTATGAATCCCCTCTCTTGCTGGTGACCAAATGCCTCTCTACAGGTGCCATGGAAAATGGGCCACTCAGACAACTGCTTGCAGGCCAGGCTCCATCTGGTACAGAACATTCCCAGAGCTCACTGTGCAGCTGCTGGAGCTGACAGTTGCCAGAGGCCCAAACACTGCTGGTGTCAAAAGAGCCTTTTAGGCAGTTTGTCACCTGGGGTGGCACTTGTCTTTCAGGTAGTAGGACAGTGATCATGGGCCTGCTGTGGCAGTTCCTGTTCTGCAAAGCTGTTGGATTTGGCAGGAGTCTTGCTTGAGGAGTCACTGCTAGATTAGACTGCAGATTGTTCCACTGAGAAATTGTATCTTGCTGCTGAGCCACGTGAAAGCAGAAATCTTTTAAAATGCAAATTGTCTGCTAAAAAAAAGAAAAGGTTACTCAAACTTCCAGGAAGCTGAAATTCTAGTCTTTTGTTTGCCAAAGCCACAGAAATCTTCACATATACAATCAGCGACCCATAATTAAGTGCAACTTCCAGAGTGTCCATAAATATTTAAGCCTGTAGCAACTTTCCTATGCTTTGATAATTCAGGTGATCCCCACAAGGAAAATGATTGATTTTGATTCTGTGGGGTTCCTGAGCAGAGCACTTGTGATCCAGCCTTAGAACACAAGAGCCTCAGGCACAAAGTCAAGATAATATTTTCCTTTTGAAAGCAAAGGCAAACCGTAGAGGGTGCACATTGATCTGAAGTGTGGGCTGATGATACAGGCTGATTTAAAAGTTTCTTTCAGAGCTACCCTTTTGCCAAAGAATGCATTAGCAGATATCTAGAAATAGCAGGCTTTATATGGAATATGTTGAAGTTGGTAAGTTCTCAGAGCCTCATTTGCCATCCTTTTCCTGTTAAATACTGCTCAGCTCCACAAGTGGACAATGCAAAACTGGTTCTAGTAACTGGATTATGGTAACAATCTAATGGATATAAATCCATAGTTTTATATGGCTTGTTCCAGGAGAGCCCTGTATTGAAAGTGATGGATATTCTCTAAGCTGATATTTTATGTTTTGTCATCCCATTTCTGTGACTTTTTCCATGATAAATGAATAGGAAAAAATGGGAAAGGATAAGAAAATGATGACTTTCTCTGTTTATATCTCAGATCCCACAGGGAGACATTTTGGTTCTGTCCTTGAGATGCATTTGGGAAAGAAAACCACCAAGAGTGTAAACCTGAAGCCAAAGGCATCTTGAAACCAGCCACGTTCAGTGGCTCATCAGACACTGACACTTGTAACACCAACAGAGCCTTGGCCACAAGAATAGGAAGATTACTTCCTGATTTGGCTTCATAGGGAATTGTACTTTTGGCAAACTGTTAGGTTATAACTATAAAATTATAGTTTCATTTTGATTTAAGCAGAGATCCATAGACAAGAAATATGTCCTGTTAAATCACAGCTTCTGACAGCACTCCTGGTCCTCCTTTCAAATATGTTTGGGAAGAAGCTGAATTAAATGCCTCATTAAGGTAGAAGAAAAGAATACTTTGTTGCAGTTTGGAGAACAATAAAAAATGTATTTAAATTAATGAACCCTCCAGGCAATTTCTTAAATGCTTAAATTTCTTAATATTTTCTGTTGCAGAAAGCAGAAAATAAAAAGCCATAAGAATGTGCAGGGAGTCAGGCAAGTCCCACCACACCCTAAGAAGTGAGCTCTGCTGTCATTCCCTAAACCAGAGGGCTGTCATTTGGAAATGTAACAGACATTTTTGTAAGCCCTCTTAACTGCCTGCCTGCCATTTGCTGCTACTTGTGGTTCAGTATTTCAGTAAAATCTGTGCAGTGAACAAAAGGCCAGACAATTACAACTTTTTTTGGCTGGTAACAGGTACTGGTTACTTCTTCTGCCGAAGAAGGATTGTGTATTTTAGGCCCACAATTTATTTCAGGCTCATCACTGTCCCTTAACAAAAATACCAAACAAAATATAAAACCTTGGGGGACTGTAATGAAAGTGTAAGCTCTTCCTTGAGGTTACTGCAGCATCAATCTGCTGTTTTTACACTGCATCCCTATTTTGTAAGAGTCTCTAGTAAAAGCACTAGATAGCCTTTAAATAGCCTGTTTCTTTCTCAGCAAAATAAGAGCCAGAACCTTCTTTAAAAAAGAAAACAGAAAAGGTGTGCTACAGAGGGGGCTTCAAAGGAAACAGCTGCACCAGAGCCCTGAGAGCCCTCATCAACTCTGTCGGTCCTGGTCAGCTTCACCTGGGCCCCCACCCACACCCTTCCCACAGATCCTTGGGTCCTATTTAAGCTCAAGCTTGGGCTTGTGTGGTGACTGGAGCTGTGTTTTATGTGTGTTTTTAGTGCTTATCCTGCAGTTTTGTTTTCTGCTGCTTCTCTTATGATTGCCCCTTTGTGCATGGTGCATCCTCTTGCTGTGTTTGAGGTAGGTGATGAATTTTGTTGTTTGTAGCTGGTGCTGTGCTTAGCTCCTGTAGGCTGTCGTTCTGATTAGGTCTGTGTTAGGTTAGATTTGTCAGATCCTGCCTCAGCCCTGCTCAAGGAGTTGCACATCATTTTCTGATACCTGCTGTGAGCAATAAACAAGGGGTCAAACAAAACTGTAGAGGAAAAGAAGGTAAATTTGAAAAGTTATTTTTCTGATACTTTAGTAACACTGGGAAACATCTGCACTTGCTTTAAACATCTCTAGAGGTAGGCAATTTGCATTAAGCTATTTGTTTGGGGTTTTTTTAGTTTAATTGGCCTAAGCAAGGGGAGAAAGCTTCTCAAATGGCAACTGCTCCATCCTGCTACACTGAGATGTGTGCTTGCCACAGGCCCTTGTCACTGAAACCAACAGGATTAGAGAGTGGGATTTGCCTCTGTACTCAGAATAGGCTGTTTGGAGGAGCAGATTACTGGAGGCCAAACTAATCTCCTCAAAGCACCCACTCTCAGCCTCTGGAGGAGTGGAGATTACTGAGGGTTCCTCAAGAGAAGGGAGATGTTTAATGCTGTCAATATCCAGAGTATTTTGTACATTTGCTCTAAAAGTATGAATTACAGGTGTCATACTCATTTCAAACACCTATTTGCAGAGTATCGGATTTCTCTGATTTGTTATCAGCAGATTCCTGGAGAACTCAGATTAGGAATGTGGATGTGTTAGTACACCTAGGGCAGAGGCAATTAAAGCTTCTGGAAGTGTTGCAGTTTCAGTGCTCATCTGATTCACCCAGCTGCTTATGGTTGGGTTCTAATTAGCATCACTTTGTGTATTTCTGCAGTGTAGCATAACAAACCTGGCATGTTTAATAAGATTGCCATGCTGCTTTCACAGCTTTAGCTGCCACCCTGCTCTAGTTCTTAGGAAATGGAAAGGTTGTTAAAATACAAGCTAGAAGGAGAGAAGAAGTTAGAGGGGATGTTTGGACTTCTGAACTTTCATGAAGCATGAGACAGTGGGAGTGTGTAACTCTACTTTATATGGATAACCGCCTAGTAAAAGTATTTCTTCAGGGCAAAAATTTCCTTCCTTTCTGACTGAAAATGAATACCTTTCCCTCTGCCAATGCCTCTTGCTGTTTTGGAGCATTTTGCAATATGTCTTGCTATCTTTGAGCTGCTTTGCTGTCTCGGTTCAGTTGTTGGTGTCTCAAAGCATCCAGGGGAGTGTGTCATTATGAGGGGTTTAATGTTAATGAAGATAATGGTGAAATCAAACAGTTTCTTTTGCAGCATCTGGTTTTAAGAGGCTTGAAAAGGTCTGTGTAGGCTTCTTGCACAAAATACTCTATGCATCCCCAAATATATTGCTGTCCTGAATACCTCACTAAAGGTAGTGAAGCTGCTGCAAATAGGAAATGACTGATGTAGCCCAAGGGCCTTCAAGCTCATCTGAGTAGAGCAGAGTTAAATGTGCTTCCTTCAGTGAATTGTTCTAACAACTCAGTTGTTTCCTGCATTTCATCTCAGTGCTTTATTCATTTGGACACAACAAATACCTACTGCTCTTCCATTTCCAATTGGCCAGTCTTCATGTGAGGACAAATGTTATATTGTTGTGTTTGCTAGTAGGAATTTTGCAGCCTGTTTTTTATTTGGAAAGATTTCCCTGGCAGAGGCAGGGGGCTGGTTGGAAACACTGTTTTTGAATTCTATTTTTGTGTTCACATGTACTTGACAAGCTGTATGACACTAAACATTAGCTGAGGGATTTTTCCAGTATATTCCCTTTATTCCTACTGGTCATTAATGCTGTACACATCACTAGTGCTTTGTACAGGTGAGTGCCTTTGAAAACAATTGTGTATCAGTGAGGAATGTTAATTTTATTGCTGTACTAATTAGAAATTATAGCAAATACCCTGTGCCAACTCATCCTGAATTAATAGAGTTGAAAGAAAAAAAACTTGCTAAGATGAAGTGAGTTTGTGGAATTTCCCTTAGTTCCCTGTTAGGACTCTCAGACCAGGCCCCTCTTTCTCATCTGACTAAACTTCAGTATAAGAGTTGCAAAGCTGGATCTGATAAATTTCTGGCAAATTAAGGGTCTTGTCTCAACACAGGTTAATAACAATTTCACAAGGAAAGAGTACAAGTTTAGCCTTTGTGCAATATTTTGCACCAGTAGGGGTTTCTGGAGCATTTAATTTACCTTTAATTATCAGCAATGGATTTGTGTGAATTATTCTGTCTTTGAACTCATTTGTAATTCTTGGATCCTTCAGCAGAAGGTTCTAGAACTTAACTGTGCTTCATATTCCAAAAGTAGTTCCTCTTTTTGCTTAAGGTCTGTGGCCTTCTGGATCTAGCACTGTAAGAACTAGACAGCTCCTTTTCTTTTTTCTTCCTCTCTTTTAGTATTTTGTTGACCAAGTGCTGCTCCACTGAGTGTGGTGGAAGCTGGGCTGATGATTTATGAAGTGGAAGTAAATTCCTGCTCTACATTTATTTCCTACCTCTCTCACAGTTAGCTGGCACTGTTAATGACAGCTTGGAGCAGGTGTGATTTCCATTAGTGTGATGAACCAGTTGTGTACTTACCCTTTGCAAACGTGATGACAGATTGGGAATGCATCCAGTTAGACAACCCATGTCTACCTCAACGCTTGCTTGTGTTGGTGGATGCTGAGCTCCAGTCAATTAACAGTTTGTCAACAGCTGATTACAGGATGGCAAACTTAAGATAGAACCTTCTGCTAAGTGGATTTTGCCTCCTGTAGGATATCAGCCCTCTGGTAATGACATTCTCTTTTCAGGCCGAGCTTGTTTTCCTTGCTGGTGCTGCTACAGAGCCACAGTTTAGAGTCTGAACAGCAATTTTGTTGAAATCTTGGAAACTCTTTCTCAATTTTTCTTCAAAATGACAGGGAAGCAATGCTGGCATTGAAATGTCTTGGTGACAAATCAAGCCTTAACTCACTGTAGAAAAATACTCTGCTTCAGGGGCTATTTTAATAATTGAATTGTAGGAGAGATGAGGTGTGAAAGGGTCTCTGAAGATCCTATGGTCCAGCCTGTCATGGTAAAAGGAGCAGAGACAAGACCATCAAGCCCTTGTCCAGCTGCAGCTTGAAAACCTCCAGTGATGGTGTCCACATCCCTGGGGGAGGGAACTGAGCTTGGCTGAGCTTTCTTGTGTGGTGTAAGCTTATTCATGAGCTTTGCATATGCTTCCTCTTTGGCAGAACTTTAGGCTTTTGGGACCTTGCTTGTCCTACTCGTCCCAAGGCTTTATTCCCAAATGTGCTGCTGTCTCTTTAACCTGAAGCACATCTATAGCAGCAAGCAGAGTGGCTGCCTCTTTTTCCTTTGAGTGTTTGCTTCCTAATACCTGTTTACCCATATCCATATTTCTAGAGACCCTTTACATCTTCCTTCAGCTGTTTTCTGATGCTGAACTGATGCCTGGGGTTTTTTTTCAGCATCCTGTGTTTATTTGTAGCATTTTAGGGTGTATCCTTACAGAGTCAGTTCTCTGCAAGGTACAGGTACCAGGCAACTCATGCATTTTCTTTAGCTTGTAATGAGAGACAAATAGAAGCACAGAGTGCTTGAAGGGTAAATAGATAAATAGTAGTAAGTTGTCTTGACATTTCCATTTCTGCACTTAATGGAAGGCACTGAGAGGGGTATGGGCTAATGCTATATATTTCTGTTGATGTGGAGTGTGGGGAAAAAACACCATCAGATCAGAAAGGCAGCATTCTGTGCTCACTTCTTCCAGGAATGCATAAGTGCTCAGGCTTCCTGGGAGGATAATCAGCCTGAGAGAACATCATTATCTGACTGTGTACAAAGTAAAGGTGATTTTTCTCAACTTGCTTTACTCTTGAAATTGTAGGCCACCAGCATAAATGGAGTGCACAGGCTCAAGATGAGATCACTGCTTTTTCTGCTCTGCTTCTTCCATGTTGCCAGAGTAAAAGTGGGAGGGAGCAAACTTTAAGCCTGGAACTGGGAGGGCAGGGGAAGATTACCCATGGAGACTTCCTCACTGTAAAAGGAAGGATCACAGGTTGGAGGCAGGATGCTGAACCTTAAGCATCACTCCAAATCATATTGTGATGTGAAGATACTGCTGGTGTTCAGGCAGCATCTCAAGGCCAAGTTGCCTAGAGAGCCTTTTCACATCCATCCTTTCATCTCTGCAAGGCTGAGGCAAGAATTGGCAATTATCATCTGTGTGATTGTTTCCTTTCACTATTCATACTGTTTATCACCTTTACCTGGCTTGTTCAGTACAATTTGCACTCTGCTTTTGTTTGGGAGTAGTACAGGGAAGAGAGTCTGGAAGGAATGTTGAAGGGAAATATGCAGAGTTCATTTACAATTCAGAGGATCTGACCCAAAATGTTTTAAGATTTATTCAGGAAGCTTAACATGAAACAATTAAAAATGTAAGATCAGGATGAAAGTGCTAAACCTCTTTCAAGATCCATCAGTTCCAGAAAATATGGTACCATTCTAAGCATTCAGATATTTGACTTGAGGTTTTTAATGTTTGGAAATTTTCTGCCTTGATTTGCTTTAGTAAGAGAAATGTGTGTGGTGGTGAACCTTATTTCAAGTCACTTGATAAGTGTGCAGCCCAATGATATCTTTATTGGGTACTTGACTGATGGCTCTCCCCTGCTCTTCCTCTCTTCCCCAGTTCCTTATGGCAGAAATCGCTTCTGCAATTTACTTTAATGGGGCTTTTCCAGTCCAGAGACAATTGCTGTAGGACAGGTGTAAACTTGAATGATCTGTCATGCTGGGTGCTTGATGAACTCTGTTCAGAGACACTTTGCCTTGACAGAGCTTCACTGATTGCAGTGGACTGGTTTCTAACATTCCCATTTTTAGTGCCATCAAAGCAATGGGCTCAGTATCATTACATTTATGAGGCTAAAATTTTCATATGGACTGGACAGCTTTTTCTTGGCCTTTTTATTTTAACCACATGTGTTTTAAGGAGTTAAAACTTTAGGGGACAGTTCCTTGTAGGTCTTGAATTGCAGTTAAACTTTGACTTCAACCACAAGGAATGTAAGAATATTACTAAAACTAAATAGTGTTAATAACCTGCTGTTTTCCTCTTGGGATATATTTGAGCTCAGTGCTGGACTCTTGGTGGCTGTTGCTCCAATGCATATTTAGAATTTCTTTTACTGCCTCTACAGAAGTAATCAACTTGTCACCTTGTGCCCTTGTATGTATTATAAATGACAATACCAACTAAAAGTGAAACTATTACAATTACAAACTGAATTATCTGCCTGCATCTTCAGCAGCAATTTTAGTTAGTTTTGAAAACAAGGGGAATAAATCAAATATAACAAAATATGCTGTGTCTGGATTTTGGAAGTGACAGCTTTTGACAGTCAGTCTTTTCTCTGCCCAGGAGAAAATTCAGCTGTACATAAACATGGGAAATAAAATTACTTCTTGGAGGCCCTGGTGTTAAAGAGTCAATGTTGGCTGAAACTTGGCAGCATCAGCCTTTTCACCTCATTTATGGAAAAAAGATCTGTCATTGTACTCCATGAAAAATGAGCTCTCTTTCTGGAATCATCTCTGTTAATTACCAGGTTAAAGATCAGATTTCCTTGCTAAAATGAATTTGGACCTTGGTAATTACTTTGAAAGGAATGGTTCTATGGTCTTGTCTTGACTTTTCTTGTCAAAACACTGCTTCTTAATGCATTACTTTTATTGCAGTAAATTGAAGGGAAAAAGGCTAAAAAAGCTCATAGAAATTGTGCAAGGCATGGTGACAGGTTGAGAGTTGAATTATTGTACATTTTTTGGAAGGAGTGAAAATGCCTGTGTCACTCTTTGCCACCACTTTCTTCCATGATGTCCCTGGAAACATGGAAAATGCATTCCTGCCTGTTTCTATTCCCTTGAGGTGACCAGCCAGGGGCATGGAGAGAATAGGTACAGCCAGACCTTCAAATTCCTCTTCCATGCTCTGGTCTAAGAGTGGGTGAGCAACCAGGAAGCTCCTGTGGGAACAAATTGAGGTTTTGAAATGCCCTGTGAGTAATGAGCACTTAGTATCCTGCATCTCCTTGAAACCCAAGAGAATTAGGCTCTTTGCCAGGTTTAAAAAGGTAATCAGGCTGAGCATTGGAAATCAAATGCTTTCCTGTGTGAATTTGGATTTTGAATTTTATTTTTAAATCAAGCACTGTTGACTTTGAGTCTGGTACACAAGGACACAAAGGAGAAGGAAACAAAAAATACTGGAGACTTCAATAAGTTCTGAGCTGTAAAGCTTCTGCAGGCTACTTGTCAGGCATGTTCCAGCTGTAAAATAAGTGTTACTGAAAATATCTTAAGATCACTGTATAATTTAGTCAGCTTTGAATGTCAGATCATACAATGGAGCACATGTGCATATCTTAAAAGAAGAGAACTGGTAAAATTAGCCTTTTTCTGCTGAAATACTGCTTGAAGAGATGCTTGCTTTGAGTTGGCATTGCCTCAGGTGCGTGGCTGGGTGAGGAGAAAGGGCTCTGCTCCCTTCTGGCACTGAACAGTTCCCCTCACATTCGCTTCCCTGTCTGTAAATGGATGGAGGAGCACTGATAAAAAGCTTTCTCTAAAAGCTAGATAAGAGAACATTTCCATACTCCTGAGGGTTTTACTGTTGTGCTTGAATCTTGTTTTTCATTAGGAAGGAGGATTATTGATTAGGCATCGTGTGGCCACTTAGCATTTTCAAGGTAGATACATATTTTGTTCTTTCAGTAGTTGTGATTCTGTGGGCACCATCCTAATCCAGATCTCATCGTTCTTGAAATACCTCTATAAGAAGTTATTTTAAAAAGCTTCAGTACCAAGTAACTTTATTTCAATACTTGGAAAACTACCTTCTTCTCTTTTGTCTTGTTGACATACAAATGCTCAAAGCATCCTGTGGAAATTCATCATTTCTTAAAAGCAACTTTCTCCAAAAACTGTGATCAGGTTTTGGGTAAATGTAATCACACATTTACTGAATGACAATGTTAGACCTCTCATTTTCTAAAAACCAGAAACACTCAGGAAGAAGCAGTGAGTTTTTACTGCTTCTCTCCTGCAAATGGATGGCACAGTTCATCCCAGATTGCTCCAAGTGATCCAATTTTCATTGTTCCTAAAGAAAAGTAGTCACTAGTTCCCTTCGTGGTGTGCTCTCAGATGAGCAATCTGGGACTGATAGTCATGCTGATAAGCTGAGTTCATGGGAGAAAAGAGAAAGATCCTCTCCAGTGAAATCCTGTGTGCAGATGTTGAAATGAAAGGAGTACTGAAAAATGCCAATTCTTTCCTTTTAGTCTACTTTTTGCATATTCTATCAGCTCTGCTTGATTTGCTGATGAAAACAAGTTCCTGCATTCCACACTGTGGATAAGCACTTAAAAATGAATAAAAATTGGAAAGAGGGATGTTGCCTCTGAACATACAAGGAGAAATGAAAGCCAGGACTGCAGATTTGTTTTGTCAGAGGCCTTGCTGCTGAAACAATAGTTCTTTTTAATAATCACATTATCTTTAGAAGGTTAGTGGAACTTAGGGAACTATGTTTTAGCTGTGAATATATTAATTTATGTGCACAGAGCAGTAAATTAAATGGGAATATCCAAGTATATTTTGCCAAGCCAAAGTGAATAAACGCTGGTTTTTAATTAAGGGATTTGATCCTGATCCCATTCTGTCAAGACTGCTATGTATTTTAGGAAAAGGAGAAAAGGACTCAAAGGAAAAACCAAACCACTGAGCACATGGGAATATATCTTATTTAATTCCTTGGATACTGGATAATTTTGAAGATTTGTGTGGGAGAAATAAGAGAGTGCATTTTAAGTGTTCTACAAATCTCAAGAATCAGAGAAAGGGATCCTGGCCAGATCAGACTCATAATTGTGTTTTTAAAATAGGAAATATATTCTGGATGCTTTTATTCCTGCCTTCTGTTTGTGTATCCACAAAACCCTGTTTAAATTCTTAGCAATTGCTACATTACTATGAGTTTCCAAGGATTTTAATATTTTTGGATGTCACTGACAAGCTGTGGGTCAGCTCTGCTAAACTGGCCATTGCCCTGCCAGTGTTTTAGATTGCAGTTCACCTAAATATTGCCAATCTGCTAAGATTGAAGTCTTAAATGCTAGTTTTTGAAGCTTTGAACTTGTAATAAATGAGATTAAAAAAAAAAGATTATGGAATTATTATAAAGTGGTGTGGGGCTCAAAAGTGAGTTTTATTGGGGGCTTTTTGGTTCAAGCAGAGATAATGAGCTTCTTAAAGATTCCTTTATAGAAAATGTACAGGCCCAAACCATAATGATTGACATGAGTGCTTTGAAGGTCAGTAAATTAGGCCTATCTTCACAAGGGAAGCTGAGATTTGATAAAAGCATTTTGTCCTTAGATGATGTTATTTCAGCTATGAATTGTCATCAAAGTGCCTCAAAGTCATTTCTCCCTGGTCTTTTACATAATCAAAGGTGTGTAGTGGAACTTTCTCTTGTATTTTCATTTTAGGCTAATAGTTATCATGAACCAGGCATTCAGTGTTCCTTCAGAAGCTGACATTTCTGCCAAGAAATCTCCGTGAAGGGTTTCGGTTAAAGATCTGGCTTTTCCTTGAAAAATTTACCTTCTGATGTATTTTCTCCCAGCTCATGAGTCACAGCAGCTCTTTTACTTCTGGCTAGTGACACTATTCAGTGCTTCATGTTTTTGTGATAATTTAACTACTTAGGTCACTGCAGTTGTGAGTTGAAGCCATACCTAAAAATAGGAGCATGTTGATTCCATGAATACAAATAACAATGAGGAATTCTTGTATCTCACCTGCTCACAGCAACAGATGGAGAAATGCAATTCAGGATTGGACCTAAATGCTTACAGTAGCTCAAATTGAAAGTACTAAGGCAGGGCAGCTCTGTGTGCATTAAAGAAAGAGAGAGGCCTCTAAAAGATGTCTTTTAGTGGGAGCTTCCCAGAAGGAAAACCTGTTCCCACTGGTGTGTATGTAGCAAACCCAAAGGACAATCAGTGGTTCAAGCAGGCCAAGAAAAAACAAAGGGAATTCAAACTGGAAGCAGGCCGGCAGAATGATGGATAGCTACTGGATTAGTCAGTACATGGAAACTTTATTTGGCATTCATGTAGTCTTGAGCCTCAAAGAAGAGCCACAATGTTCCCTTGGGAGATTATTTTAAGATCCCAAAGAATGTATGTGCTGTTCCTCGGTATCGAGCAATTTCATCATGTGCTCATCCAGCCTGGGTTTTTTAATTTAGGAGTGAAAGTGCAGAGCATCCCCTGGATGCAGAGCTACTGCTGTGCTGTGGGGGGAGAAAAAGAAAAAAAATATCTTGTTTCCATATCCATGGTAAGTTATTTTCCCTCAGGATCCATTTTGCAGCACACTACAGCTTTTGGATCTCTCACTTATTTTATAGTCATGAGCTCTCTGCCACTAGAAAAGGGAGCAGAGATCACATTTGGCATAATGCCATTTAGAGGAAATTGTTTTAGCTGCTAAATAGAAATCTAATTCTAATTAATTGTGAAACTGTTTTCAAGGTTAACTTTCAAATAGGTTTCTTGAGGCTTACTTTTAAAAAGTGGGTATTTTGCTGTTTTTGTTGTTTTAGGAATAAATTGCTTGTGTAATCAAACTGAAATGGGGTTTGAAGTGCAGCTGTACATAATGTTGGCATGTGGACATGAATATCCAGACATTTGGTATATGAAACATCCCTTTCTTGTGCAATACACTTCCAGCAATAATATTATAGCTAAATAAATTATGCCAACAATAGTTTGCTATTAGCATATCAAAACTGTAGATTATTGTGGAGATGGTGCAAAAAATAAAAGATTCCCTAAGAAACACCCAGACAAGTTTGTTCTTCTTCTTGTGGGACTCAAATGAGATGTAGAAGCAAGTATGAAGTGTTCCTCTGAGCCATGCATGTTGTAAGCCTTGTTCTACCTCCAAATACACCTGATTCCCCCAAAAAGAGTAGCAAAACTTTCAGTCCCCACAGAGTGCAGCTCTTTGCTTCTGGGAGTTTGCTTTTAAGTTAAAACTTGGCCAATGTGCACGTTTTGTTCCTTTTTCTTTCTCCACTATTTCTTCTGCAGATTTAATAACTGCCTGTGCCTTCTCCAGCAAGGGAGGGTTCCAAAGTGTATGGTGGCTCTCTAAGTGGTTGTATTTTTGATTTTCTGTGGCTGTGAATGTCAGTGGCTTGAGCAGAGGAATGGTATTGTTCTAGGCAGGCAGTGTCCTCCTCCAATGCAATGTGTGACTGAGATGTGGATGATAAGATTCCAGCGCAGCTGTGCTAATTTCCAGGTGCTGAATAAACTTCCCACTCTACATCTCAGTAGGTGAAGGCTCTCTATGCAGGACAGATACCCAGTGGAGACAGAATGTTCTAATTTTTGATACCATGGAAGGCTTTTGACACTTGCTCTATTAATTTTCCACTAAGGACAGTGAGTCCTTAAAATAACTGTTTAGCTAACCTCTGTGTGGAAGGGCTCTGCTTGTCACTGCTAAAATTGGAAGCATTCATTGTACTAATGGATTTTGGCTCTTCACTGCAGCTTCACCTTTATCTCTTAAGCGTAGATGTTATTGTTTGAAGGTCGGTTTTCTGAGTAAAAAGATAAAATGTGCATTTTAAATTAATCCTTCTTATCCTCTTTGCTGCCCTTTTCCTTTACAATTTCCTCTTGGAAGCTCAGAAGGGCTGAATGATGGCACAGTTGCTATTGTGAGGTCCTGAACCACCACCACAGAGGCTTTGCCTGGCTTTTCCAGCATCCCTGTCCCTAGGCTGGGGCATATTTTAGTTTAATTTCTTTGACTCTTCACTCTAAGGACATAACTTTATTAACCCAGCTCGGAGAGTTGTCTATTATGAATTACAGGGCTCAAAGTTTTGTGTTGTCAGTGTATTACCAATGATTTCTCTGTGTCAATTATTTTATCCTATTTTGATTTTTCCATTCCACAAGTTGAAACGCTCAGTGTGAAGGCTCAGGGCTGTTTTGATGGACAAAGTTAATCGCTTGGTGATTCAAGCCTTCATGCCTGATACATTTTTGAAGCTTGATGTATTTACTTTCCAGCCTCAAATCCTAAAATCCCAACTGAAGTATTAGCAGCAGACTTCAAAGTAATTTCCTGACTACCTAGGAGGGGACAAAATCAGCTGCAGATGTATACAAGGAGGGTGAGCTGAATCTTGCAGTTGGTACACATTTGCATGCAATTAATTTTCATCTGATTTAAGATCTCAAAGCTGTTGAAAAGCAAAAAGATTGCCCTTCAAATTTTTTTTATAAAATTGCTTATCTTCCATGTGTCTCTGTGTGGGGGAGAATAAGTGTTCTAGAACAATCTAAGTGTATTCTCTGAAAAACCTGTGTGAAGCCACCCTAGCATGACATTATTCATGGATTGCACTTAAAAAAAGTTAGATAAAAATAGAGTATGAATCTGTAATATTTGAATTGATGGTTATGTAAACCTTATTTTAACATCATCCATTTGAAATCAAAGGAATTCCCAAGGTGTAGCAACTGACAAAGCTGAAATGAAGTTATACCTATATTTCCTGGTGCATGCTCTGAGACTGCCTCAAATATTTTTTTAATGCTTTTTTCTCCAAGATATCCACTTTGAAGGTGCTCTCACATTACTATTAGGTCTGAAAAACTTTTTTTCCTCCCTTTTTAATGAGCCTTTAATGCAAACAGTAGTGTGAAAAGTGTTGCTGGTTCTATGTTGAGGCCCCATTTTTTAATTTCTATTATGTCACTTTGGAATTAGTCTTCTACACCTAGTACTACTTAGACAATCAGCACAAGGATGCTGCCTGATGGATTTCAAAGTGTTGATATCAATCTTTTGGGGTGTTCTGGGCCTATTTTTAGCAGCACTGATTGGTTTTTACATGGTGCTTATGTATTGCACCTGGAACATCCCTAGGTATTGCATCCAGGACATTCCCAGTTTCTGTGTGGATGGTGATGTGATGATCCAGTAACTGAGGAATTTGCATTCCTCTTCTGACCCATGGTGATTTTGACAGCACAGCTCTCACCTCTGTGTGTTCAGAATTGTAACATACCTGAGGTGACAGGGCACTTAGCACTTGTTGAAACTCATGAAGACCTTTCCATGAGTTTTGGTTGAGGTGATGCTCAAATCAAATGGATGCCTGTGTATGATTTAGTGATAGATCCTCTGTGATTTCAAGAGGATCAGTGCTGTAAAACAGGACTTGCCAAGCTGACTTTGACTTGATTGCCACTGATAAAAATGTCTAATCTGACATTGCTGCAGTATCTAGAGGGGGAAAGGCTCATGACTGACTTATGCAGGCACTGACAGGGACCCAAACAGAGGTCCCTGTGTAGAAGCAGCAGGGAGCAGTGTTGAGATAACCTGGGCCCTCTGGAGTACCTCAGCCGTCAATTGCGATCAGGAAGTGGAGATATGGAAAAGCAGGTCCCTTGAGCAAACTCCTCCTCTGGCTGCTGTGAGGTGCTTGTCATCAAATCCTGTGTGAACAGAACCAATGCATGAATAGCAATTTAGCTGGGCTATGAGGATATTGACTGGTTTAGGTATGGGATGACCATACCTAAAAGTGAATTAGAGTGCATTTCAGCAGTGGTAGGCAGTCCCTTATACACTATTTATAATGCCTGCAGCTTCTGTGATACTCTCCACTACTGAGCCCTCCTTTTAATTGTGCTTTCCCAGCTCTTGTGTGATAAAAGAGAGCTGAATATCCACTGTTCTTCCTGGAGCAGAAATCATGTGAGAAGGTTGCAAGCAAAGTGCCTAAATCTGTGAGCAGGAGAAAAATTACTATTGGCACTGAGTAAAGAACTGCTTGACTTTTCCTGTGCAGAACATGTCTTGAGAAACTCTTGGAAGAGCAAACAGAAATGGTCCCATGATATTGCTGTTCATTGTGAAAAACTGCTGTGACCCTGTTGCACCAGGAGGAGCAGCTATTTTAGAGTGCCTTGCCCACACAACTAAAGCTGATGGAAAGCTGACTTTCTTTAGAATAGAACTGCTCCTGCCTGCAGTTCAGATGGTTGATGGAGTGGATGTCATGTTTTGACTGCAAGTCACAATAGGTTTCAACTGGAAACAAACCCAGCCTCCATGGTTTTGTTGTGATAGGAAATAAATTTTAATTCTCCAGGTGAGTGTATTAAGATACTAACAGTTGCAATTGAGCTACTATTTGATTCTTGGAGTTTAAAATCCCAGTTAAGAGGTACATGCCCTTGCCCCTTGGGTAGCTATGCATGTCTATATTGGGTGCTTTTTAGTTTTCTTACTTTGAGATTATTTTCTAAAACATTTAGGAAATGTCTATTTCCCAGCACATAAAGTTGTCAAACAGTTATTAAATCTAAATATCAAGGTGCAGTGTGGGCTGATGGCTAGCTGGGGAACCAGGAGCTGCAGGCTCTGGACATTCCTTGTCAGCCAGGCGCTGTCCCACTGCCTCTGAGGACATGAGGTCCTTCTGGGGACAGGCCAAGGTCAGCTGGGATGTCAGTCCATGGATCAGGGTTTAGATCAAGGGGATCCACAGCCAGGAATGGGCATGGCTGTGTGACACAGCCAAGACACACCCCAGGCAGGGGAGGAGGGTGAGAGCCTTAGCTTAGAAGGGAGCTGAGGGCAGGAAGGGGGAAACCCCTCCCCAAGATATCTTAGAGCTGCTGAGGCAGCTGTCAGCTTTATTCACAGAGCTCATCAGCCTTTGGAAGTTTAGGGGGGAGGTGAATGCTCTAGGTGCTGACCTCAAGGACCTGTGCAAATAGGCAGAAAATAAGAAGCAAAAAGATCCCTGGGATTCCATTGTGCTTGCTCCTTGCACCTTGTGCAGAGCAGTAATTGATCCAGTGGTATGGGCACTTGGGCTGCAGAACTTTGCTTTGCTGGTATTTACTGTACACAAATCATTGTTTTAGTTGCACTAATGAGCTGCTTAGTTCATTAGTGCAGCTGAATGCATTAATTAGCTGCCCAGTCGATGGTGTGTGCTTGGCCTGGGCAGCACATTGGCTTCCAGGATGGCAATCCCGTTTGCTTCAGGGATTGTCACAGTCAGAGGCTGGAGGGGAGCTCAGAGTGGCAGTGACTCCACACCGATAGCAGTAGGTATGACCAGGGGGAGAGGAGTAGGCTGGGTTGGAATTAGCACACCTAACTGGTGATCCAGGTGTTGGATAGGCTGAATGGCTCATTTCACTGGGGCTGTGCTGGAGCCAGGAACGGAGCTGGAGCCTAGCTGCATTTTTATCTATGCTTCCCACCATATTAAGACTATTTTATGTTTGTAGACCACACAATTGTTTGACAAGCATGTTCTCAGGCAGTATATCTCAAAGTACACCACTTTATAAATAATTGTGCCATATGGTTTGCCAGGAAGGTCTCTGCCGCCTCTCACACATGCTGAGTCAGAAGGGTATTGCATGCAACCCTTGGCATGTGACAGGAGAAGCATCTGCTTTGTGACATGAAGATCTGTGAAATGTAAGTAAATCACTTGGGTTTGTATTATTGGAATACCCATTGGCCCTGTTTGTGTGTTGGAGCTGCACTGCCAGGCACAGCACAACAGGACAGAGTCCCAGATCAAAGTGCTCAAAAGTCTTTCTGTGCTGGATGGGAAAATGTACCAATATGAAAGTCTGTGTGTAAGGAAGAGCCTCTTGCATTGCTGCACTGAGATCAGCTCAGAGTGCTATAAAATATTCAAGTCTTCTCATCTACTGCAAACATGGCCTAACTCAACTGAAATCACAGCTATCACAGCAAGGTTGATCTCATTAAAATCAATGCTTTATTCTACTGTCCAACCTCCTCTGTGTTGCAGCCAGCAAATCTGCAAAAAAAAAAATTTGAGAATCAGCCTTTCCTTAGTAAGCCTTAAGAAAGCAGCACAGTTGTTTTAGATGTTATTTATTAAATATGGCTTAATTAAAAACTGGTTTAGCTGAGTTTGGGGCCTGAAACAATTCCCATTAATTCCTTTGAGAATATTTTATTCAACTTTATTAGCAATTAAATCTAGCCCTTAACCCTTTGGAGGCTGCCAACAAATTGCTTATTTAGGGAAAGCAGCTTAGTATTCATTGGTCAGCTGTCTGGAGACTGCAAATGTTCCAAGGATTAAATAGATACTTTTTTTGCCACTGGGCAAAGTTGTCTGCCAAATTTTCACCAGATGCCTGTTAAGCTAGGATTTATAAACAGTTCTGATGCAGGGATCAGGGCAATCTGGGTGACTCAGCTGCTCCTCTTAGCTCTCAATTGAGCTGAGATGCAAGCTGTAAGCAAATTAAAGAATTATTTGATAGTCTTCCCCGAAAATAGTGGGGCTCAGATCCATTCTCATACTCTGACAAGAGGCACATCTCTAGAGAGCTGTGTAGTTGGCATTACCTGACTTTTTTGGGAATACTCTGAGAAGCCAAGGGCCAAATAGCCACGAAGTGCCCAGCTCAGGGTGCAATGCATTGCCAGCAGCAGATGGGAGAGGTGGTGTTCCTGTCCTTGGAAGGTGTTCTGGGCACTTGGGCTGACAGTAATGGGATAAACATTCCCTTCTGAGCACAGCAGTCAGGCTCCAGTGGTGTTCACTTTGCCAACAGCTGGAGACTGAGAACACCCTGCAAGTAGCACCAGTCCAGCTGAGATTCAGCAAGAGAAAGGGCCTGAGACAGAAGAGCCTAAATAATTCCTGCTCGGAAGGCTTGCTGCCCTGAGGCTGAGCGTGTAACAGTTATTAGCTACAGTTACAAACCGAGGGGAGCAGGGAAATTTAAGCTGTGTTCAGTTTGCTTTCCAGCCCATTTCTCCTGACAGGACAGTAACCGGGCAGGTGTAGGGGGGTATGGAAGGAAAGGATGGGAGGAGGATTCCTGTGTCTTGTGCTTGCTTTCCAGCACTCAGAATGCCTGAAATTCATGACCTATGAAGTTGTAGTGACAAAGACAAGAGTCCTCTGTGACTGTGGTTTTTTTTACTATGGGTGTGGGTCTGGGTCCTAGAGACCTATCACTCATGGGAAATAGTCCAGAGCTGAAGCAAAGTCAAGAAAATCTTCCCCCAAGTTTCCTGCCAGTGATAGCTGCCCAAGAAGAGAAATTTAAGTTGGTATGGGAAATATTGTTTCTGTGTGGCTCCACAAATGTTTATGTTTATTTTAGAAACTGAGTCCCTCCCAGCAGCCAGAGTCCTTATTGTCTGCAAATATAAACACAGAAGTTACTGTGCATGATTGAGACACCAGATTTTCTTGTGTTATCATGCAAGTGAAATAAAATCAGGGTTTCCAAGACTATGCTTCCTTTCTTCCAGCATTGTTACTTTTTTATTGGCCTTGATAGTCTGGGGAGCTCAGTGCCACAGACTTCTTCCCACAAACATTTGTGTGCCTGTTGCAAATTCATTCTGGTGTGTTTTGTCTCCTTTACTGCTCTTCCACTACTGTCTGCATTTTTAATATTAATAGCTGCTTCCTTCAGAGCTATGTCTCTCCATGTGACCATTGTGGAGATGTTAATTCTTGACAAATAACAAGATACAACAATAGCTATATCAGAAAGGAAATCCTTTTGATAAGAGAGAGCTGGAGGTGTGACTGCTAACCAGCAATTTATGAGACTGAGTGTGTTCCTAGCTCAGTCTGGCCCTTTATTTCATCTTGGGCAATTTAATTCACTTCATCATTTCTTTTTGCTCCTTGCAAGTGTGGGGATAATGCCCAATCATGTGGTAACTTGTTAGCTCCCATAAGGTTCTCAAGCTGTGTTGTTACATAGTATTGAAGCAGAACTTATGTAATCAGAACATCATTATCACTCCTATTATTGACTATTTTTGCATTTTGTCTAAACTGAATGAAAGCCAATTTAGTCTTGCTGCATGTGAGCCTTTCACAGGTCATACTCATATATAATGCATAATTCATATATTAAAGAAACAACTTTTATTACTGTGCTAAGTGCAAGCAAAGATAGGGGAGAACAAAGATACATATTTTACAATCTATTAATTCTGGGCCGTTTTAGAGAGAGCAAAATACTGAGTGGATTACTTAGGCTAATATCCGTTCTGCAGGCTGCTCAAGGCCATATATAATGGATGATGGCCCTTTCTGTGTACAATATGCATTATGCATAGTTTTTGGACAAGTTGTAATCAAGTCTAGGAATTATGCCAATTCATTATTGGAGAAATTTATGGCATTTAGCACTTACATAGCATTTTACACTTTTCAAGGGGAATTATAACTAACTAACCCTTGCATGTCTGCAGAATACAATTTTCACAGGTGTGAAATACAGTTACAAAAAGCCATTTTTTGAAAGTTAATACCAAAATCAGAATTAAACCTCCAATTGTTTAATTTTTGTCATGTGATCCATTTGATAAGCCTTCCTTTAGCTCCAAAAAGTAGTTCCTAAAATAAGGAGTAGGTTAATAGAATCCAAGAATATTCTGGCTTATTGGAGGGTTTTACTCCCTAGATATTAATACGATGCTAGGCATGAGCACATAAACTTTGAATGGATGCATCCTGTCACTGGGTCTTCCACTAAGAACACCCTGCTTGGCAAGGACCCACAGCTGCCAGGGGAGTGGGGCTTTATTTTTTTATAGATTTACCCCTTTTCATTGACTTGTGAACTCCAAAGACACGAAACAATGAACTGCAGGCGACAGAGTGAAAAGTTGGAGGCTGCAAAATGTATAACAGAAAGGAGGGATGGAAGAGGTATAGGAAGTTTCTTGGCTTAAGAAGTTGTTGTTGTGAGTCATTATTGCCTGGGCTTGCCAAAATCTTCTGACAGTTTTCTGTTTGCTAATTACCTATGACTGTAGGAATGCACTTCTTATAAAGCCAGCCTCTCTTCTCTTTCCTGGGAAAATAACAATTATGGACTAACTGAACAAACTTGTAGTGCTGTACTACAGAAGTGAGAAAGAAGAGCTTTAGGTGACGATCCTTGATGTTCTATTTTTCTTGTGCTCAGTGACAGCAGCCCTGCCTTTTTAAAGGAGTGCATAAAATGTTCTGAAAACCCTCTGGAGCTTGTTGCTTAGCTTGTTGCTTTCTCCAAAATGCTCTGCTGTAGATTCAGGACTGGCATGGGTGTAAAAGTCTAATTTTTTTCCTCTTTGTGTGATTTCACTGGATGATTGTGCTTGCCAATGGTAATACATCCTTTGTCATCTTCTACTTGTTTGTAAATGCTGGTAAGTGTCATATCATTTGTGATTGCTCTGATTCTTCTTTTCATCTGTGAAATTGTGTGAGGAAAGAGCTTTTAGGGAAGTCTCTCAAAGTCTGAATGTCACTTTTAAGTCAATGTATCTTTGGAAAACTGGGGCAGCACAAACCAACTATACTGGGATCTGTTTCAGTGTTTTATTGAGACAATCACTACTTTGCTCTGGGAGGACATTGGATGAATGGCTTCTCTTCATAAATGCTATTTATTCTAGTCAACATGACTGCAGTTATTCCTACTCCTATTCAAGTCTAATTCCTGTTTTCTTACAGATTAGATTTTAGAGTGAATTGTATGGGCAGAATAAACCAAGTTGTAATGAAAGCTAAAAGGCTTAGGTTCGGATGTGCATTTGAGGTCACTCTAACCCGAGGTACTGATTTCAAGTTTGAACAATGAGAGCATGACAGGATAATGTTACTGTGAAAGCATAATTCATCTGGATATCTTTCAGTTCCCCACACTATTAGGCTTATTAAGAATCAGAAACACTCTGAAGAGGCATTAAAAACTGTTGATGAGAGAAGTTCCCATCAAAGTCCATTAGCATAAGTGAGTGGTCAGAGTAACTGGGCCTGACATTTCATATTCATATTCTTTTGCTACAAGAGTAAGTCTGAATTTCTGAAGACTTTCAGGCTCAATCTTATTCAAGATAATCTCACATGGCACTTAGCATTCCCATGGCTTTTCAGGCACTCGTGGGAGGAGCAAGCATTCTGAGAACAAGGCATGCAGTAGATAAAAGAATGGTGGGAGGAGGGGAAAGACCTGAAGCATTGCTGCAAGGGACGAGAGATTCCTGGATGATCAGATTGTCATACAAAAGACCTCAAAATGGTCACTAGATATTCTACAGAAAAGAAAGAAAAGCTCCCTTTCTGCTGTCAGAACTAGTAATAGATCCTTGGATATTGAAACACCACATGGATGCAGGAAACATCAGAACCTTGTAGTTTAATAAATCAGTGTCTTGGTTTGAAAGACAGGTGTCTAAGGAAGGCTGGAGCCTCCCTTTGAATGGAAGATTTCAATGGAAGACCCCTTCCTTCTGAATTATTATAATTTTGAAATCAAGGGGCTTTCAGGCAAAGATATGGGAAATAGGAATAACAGTTGGATGTTGTTCTGTTCAAGCAGTGATCCTGTAGAAAAGTCTCGTCTTCCTCAGAAGGCAGATATGTAGCTCCTGTCCCCTGGAAATCCAGTGGGAAAAGCTGCTTATGGTCTTCGAAATCTCAGTTTATATCCAGGATGGAATGCCTGGTTCCTCCCTCTGGGTGGAGCATGTCACAATGGGATGGTGAGTTCTGAGCTAAGGCACTGATGGGCCATGAACAGGAGATAGTCCAGGGGGGGAGGCAGGGAGCACTGCCCCACCTGGTTTCAGCAGCTCATGAAGATGGTGATAGAATATATGCTTTTGGGTACATCTGACATTGCAACCCAGGACAATCTGGTATTAGGCATGGCTAATAGCAGTTCAAAGCAGCCTGAGCTACACAGGTCACTGGGAGAAATCAGTAGCTTTTAAAAGAAAAAAACCCACAAATTAGACTAACCATTCATAATATCCCCTATTCTTGCTTGCAATATAATTCACCTCAACCAATTCAGGTTTGTTTATAAATGTCTGTGTCCCCAAAAAGTTATGAGAACGCAGTGTTCTGGCTCAGCCTGCCTGTGGCAAATAGCCTGGATGTTCCACCTGCCCAGGAAGGAGCAGCACCATCAGTGGGTGTGTGGCTGGGCTTCCCAAAAGGGCTCAGAGCACATTGGTCCCAAACTGCTTTTTGGGAAGTGAGGCAGCCTTCAGTCAGAATGACCAGGAGACTTCTGAAATAAAGGCTGGGAAAAGCAATGTTTAAACAAAAAGCATAAAAAACTCACAACAGTGGGGAAGGGACCCAGAACTGGATTTGGCATTGCCAGAACCTTTCCTGTGGCATCAAGACCTTCCCACCTGTCCCTGGCAGAGCATCCGCTGTGGAGGGCACCAGGAGTAGCTTCCAACAAGGTAAGGCCCTGTCAGTTCAGGGTGTGGCAAGTAGGGGTCCCTCCTGGTGGGGGTGTTTGCATGTTGGGATGTATTCAAGTCCTGCAGTTGTGGTGTTCTGCTATCACCAGAGAAAACAGCCCCTGGAATGTGGAAATGAGGAAGAGTATTTTAGAACTCAGTGTTTTAAAGCAAATTTAAGTTGAATTGTTGCTGCTTGCTTTTATCTTTGAGGTGGATAGGATGTTAAATCAGATGTTGAATAGTTTATTTAGCTCCATTTTCAAAGAACATCTCAGCATGCAAAACAGAGCTAAATTTCTTTGTGCAGTCCAAGAAGTTACATACCTGGCTGTGTTTTCCTTTGGATATTTTGGCATCAAGTGTTCACAAAGATCACTTCTAGGGGATCTTGAACTGAGTCTCAGAGGTCTTGGGAAAGTCTTGGTCAAATCACAAACATAGGGCATGTGCTGATGTTGTCCAGTACTTATTTAATCCCTCTTAGCTACACACAGACATTATTTTGAGCTGCTTGCAGTAATTTCAGCAGGTTTCATTCTTATTTAAACCATGTGAATGAATTCTAGAGGTAAATTGTCTCTTTAAATAGCATATAAATGGATTGGGAAATTGGTTTTTTTTTGTGATGTAAGTTTAGGAGTATCTAATATAAAGAAACATTCAGCATTTTAAGTGTGTATTTAAACTGTTTATACTCCAAGCAAATGTTAAATATTTACTTTTAATTATGTATTAAGATTATTTGCTCTAGGAGGAAAAAGGTTAAATCACTGGTAAAACACATTTCTTATTCATGTCATCATAAACATGTAAAGTAGGGAATAAAACTGTATCCTTGATAGGTATCAGTAGAACAGGAATATCTGTAATCATGCTCACATTTCCTTGCCAGTTGGTTACATCATTCTGATAAATGCCATTAAACAGAAGCAGTATCTTCTATGGATTAGCCATTGACTAATGTCTCACTCTTCTATACGAGCATAGATCCTTGAGAGGATGTCCTTCATTTTTGAAGGGATGTTACAAAGATGACAAAAAAAGCAATATCAGTTACCAAATGTTGTTCTATGCTAGGATGTTCATCAATATAGATAATTTTTCTTTCTCTGTTAACATGAAAGTTCATAGATTTAGGTTATCACAGAAATTGTCCCTTCAATGATTCCATACCTTTTAGTGTGTATCCTTCTAAATGTAATAAATGAGTAAAAGATGGGCTATGACTTGCCTTTTCCTCCTCCTTGATCACTGTTTCCCCTTGCATCCAACAAAGGATGGAGGACCTCCTTTAGTGTTGCTCTGTTGCTTTGTCCCACTTCATATCTCTTGGTTGGATCTTGGTTTACTCCTAAGTGGCAAATTAATGGTGAAGGATCTGACATATAACAGGAGGAAGACTTGTGAAAAATGCTCATCCTCTCACCTCTTGCTTTCTTCTCTGAGGAATTCCGAAGGCTGTAAGTGCAGGCATTTCCTAGGCATACTTTTACCATACATCTTTTGTCATCTCACAAACCTGCAAATTGTGGAAGCTCCTGTCCTGAAGTTGTTCCTTTGACATATGTTCTGTCTCTGCAAACACCATTTTTTGTTCTTTTCAAAATACAAGTGTCAGGACTTTGTCATGTGAAGCCACTTGGGGTACAGCCTGTGTGCTGTTAATGGAAACAAGCTCTGGTTATCCATCTTTTCGTTCTCACTTCCCACTTCTCCTGTGTAAGACCTGTCTGCTGTAAATGCCTGTTGACTGACAAGTTATCCACAGCAGATTTGCATTTGCTTCTGACTTTATTGCCCTTAAGGAAGCTTTCAGGTGAAAGAGATTTATGAAAAACACAAAGGCTGAACCTGGAGTAAAGCAAACATGTAAGTGCAACCTAAAAATAATATATGTTAGAATTACCCTACAAAGACTTTGTTGGTTTGAGAATAAGCTTGACTGAAATGCAGATGCCATTGCTAGGAGCCTTATTTCTGAAATATACTAGTAAGAATTCCTTTTATATTTTATGGGCATACTGTAATTAGTAAGGATCTTTTTCTTTTACTCTGATCTATTGTGCTCGACTAGTTATATCTGTAATACAATACTTGATGAATATTCATATGTGACTCCTCGTGAAGTTCTCTTAAAATCGATACTAAAAGGCTGAAATTGTTTGAGAGGTGGCAATTACTGACTGCAAGGAAATTATTCTCTACTGAACACTTGCAACAAGAGTCACTGCCAAAATGCTGCTGATGGAAAGTATTAAATAGTGAGTGTAAATCATAAAGCTATTATGGTGGTTTATATAAAATAGTTCACTAATGGATCACAAACTGTGGCAGTTACATTTATAACAAGCAGATTCCTGAATTTAGACAAATAATAGGGTGTTTTATTGCATGAGGGTTAGAAGATCATGATATTGTTTTATTCCTGGGCTATTTAACAGTTACTAGTAAGGCTGTGAATTGTCTTCACTGGTTGAATACTCCCTTGCCTTGGGCAGTGTATTTGACTGTGTTGTTAAATCGGGCACATCTGAGACTGAACTCTTGAGGGTTTGATGCAGCAGTGTCAGCTGGAGTATTTTTAGGAGTGCACCAGAGCTGTTTGGGCACAGCCAGCCAGAATGGTTTAGAGGGCCCGTGGGGCAGAGCTTCCAAATGCAGCCTCCCGTTTATGTGTGGGCATCCCAGCAGTTGCTATGTGCTGTGGTGGGTTAAACTGGCACAGAAGATCATAAAGTTTTCTCTTGCTCACTGATGTGAGGATGGGCAGATGGAGGTGTGGAGATACTACACAGTTTCCTTTAGAGCTTCTGGCAGCCTTCCATGTGCACTTTGCTTTGTAGCCTCTCTGTTCCATGTGGGATTTAGCTGTGTCAGAATGGCTGGCTTTCAAATTACAAATGGAGGGGGAATTTGAATGTGTTTTGCAGACAGTCAGATTTTACCCACAAAGTTGCTTACCTGAAATATGAAACAAATTTTTGACTCAAATGTGTGACCCAGGTAAAGGAAGCAGAGCTAATCAAGAATGAACAGTAATGCCATGGGAAATGAAATGGTTATATTGTATTTGTGATCTTGGTGTGTCTGGGGAATCTCATTTGTATGCCACAGCACAGAAAAAGCACCCCTGGTTTGCCCCTGTGTCGAACTTAGTTAGCCCTTGAGAGCCTTCACGGATTAAATACTGCAGTAGAGGAAATCCATGGAGTGCAGAAGGGTCTCTATGCACACAGCACATCCATTTCTGAAAGTCTGCCTTCAGGAAAGGCACAGAAATATCTGTGTTTATTGCAAACTGAACACCTGAGATCAGGGAGTTAGAAAGAAAACATGTCCAAAGACATAAGGATAGCAACTCCATTAGCTCCACACTATCTTCAGTAGATAGAGTTCCCTTTGATAATGTCATTATTTCTCATGCACAGCTGATCTGGCATAATTTGGCATTAAGGGACTCATAATAGCCTTTTAAATATTAAAGAGTATTTCCTTGTACTGAAACCTGTTGGTGATATGATATATTATGCATAAAGCAACCTTTCCTTTTTCATTTTCTACCTCTAAAGATGTGTTGTGCATGTTTCCCCCTCTCGAATTTGAGATGACAGGATTTTTTTCTGAGTAGCTGTAGATATAAAATACCTAGCAGCAAGATGGCTTTTAACTCATTTTTATAGCACTGCAAGGCAGTATCTTCCTAATAGCCTTTTCTCAGACATAGAAATGTGGCCATCAGAGGAGCATTTAGAAAGGAGGTTGTCCTTCACAGGGGGTTAAGACTCTTCATTAGAGTACACAACTTTCTGTATTCAAGCAAAAATGAAGTCCTGTCTGTTTTCTAAGCTATGAGATGTTTTAAGAAAAGACTTCATGCAGAAAAGCCTCTTGAAGCTAGACTGTTAGAAGCAGCATGGGCCAAAGCCAAATAGCTGTTCCATGTGGTGGGTGCTACCCAAGCATGAATCCTCCACTTTTGCCAAAATGTCAAGTAACCCCAAATGCATTTCTGGGTTATCTTAACAGGCAGACTCTCACTCAGGCTTCAACTTGATTGGAGAAGCAAGAATACCTTTATTTGGGAATACAGGCAGAACTTTGCAAATAAACAGCTGTGCATTGCTAGGATGAAAACACAACCTCCTGGTGCCTTGGAGAGGAGCCTGAGAAGTGAGAGGTGCAGGCCACAGGGGAGAGGGGCTATGGCAAAGGGTTAATTGCTGCCTCCTAACGACCAGGAGGGAGGAGATGAAGAACTGATGGGTTTTGTTTCATTTGGGAAGTGGTGGCTGGTGGTTTCCTGAGCTAACAGCCTCATAAGCTGTTCTCAGTTGTGATTTATCTCCTGGTCTGTGCTGCAGTCTAGCTGGCTCGTTCTTTAATGGCAGAAATGAGTTTTAAGAGGTTGGCAAAAGCAGCTGTAATTGGGCTTGAGGATTTAAGTGTTGCAGAGAGGAAAATAAGTATTTCTGCTGTTGGAAAGGGATAATGTTGCAAATAGCTTGATTTAGAAAATGAAGAAGAATTTCAGTGAGATGTCTAGTTTGCCAGAAGGAATACTGGTATGTTGTGCTGCAAACAACATTTTTAGTTGATGTAAGTAGGAATGTGTGCATGCATAGATGATGTACCTATAACATTCATTTTATCCACATAAAAGGGAAAAAAGCCTACCAATTCCTTTTCTCATACCTCAGAAAATTCCATACTAAATGTTCTTGTAAAATACCTAACAACACAGTATGCTGAGAAAATTACTATCCCAAAATGCTAATTCTTGCAAAAGATGTGTGCCTGAGAACAGTGGATTTAAACAAAAAAGTTGTTTGGCCACCACCAGTGTCTATTTTAAAAGTTGTTTTTTTTTTAATGGAGGAGTAAACTGTCAGATAATTACACTTTTTCTCTTTAGTGGAACCTAGATGGTCTTTAAGGTCCCTTCCAAGCCATTTATATGAATCAGAAACACACAAAAGTAGATGAGAGTACAGAGGACTCCACTTTGCCAGCAACAAGCCATGGATCACACTGGAAATCTGCTGCTCAGGCACTCAGACCTGTGTGTCCTAAAGCTCCTCAAATTCAATGCCCACCTTCCCAGAGAGACAAAATCCTGACAGCAGATGTGAATAAGGCATTGCTCAGGCTGGTGCAGTACTGAAGAACAGAGATCTGCCCACTATGTGAGAATGGAAGATTTTAAAGCTCTTCCAGCTCAAGTCTGTGGGGATCCATTATATTCCAGAACAGTTCAGGAAGGAAATGAAGGGGACTGGCATCCCTGTGGCATATTGGAAGTCAGCCATTTCCTACCAGTGAGTGATCAGATGTTACAGCACTGCTGGATTATCCTCCTGGGCCTCTGAGCAATTTCTGTAGTCTTGGATCTTTGCAGTTTGGTTTGAACTTGCTAGGTGACTCCAAAGGTTTTCCATGCTCCCACACAATAACTGGAATTATTCTCCTACATTAACAATCTAGTATTAAAACACTTCTAGCACAAAGTGAAATGGTTTTATGCCAAATTCTGGGACATGGGCTGAGGTGTACATGAACTTCCCCAGTGTAGGAAGGTGATGAGAATTAAGTAGGGAGGTTTTGGTGTAGAGACTTCACCCACAGAAGAGACAAGGCCACAGAGCTGATCCTGAGGGCATGGAATCTGGGGTTTGAGTTCCTCACCTTCCCACTTAATTTAAATGAAATGCCTGACTATTTCCACTAAATGATTAGAGGGAAATAGTTTTCTGCCAGGGAAACAAACCGGTCCTAAACAGATGCATGTCTCCACTGCCAAAACTTACTGTGTTTTTATATTTTTCTACAATAAAGCTGGCAATTTTTAACAATATTCTATGGTGCAATTAGATATTCATTACAGCTTGCAAGATCATTATCAGGTAATAGTCATGTCCTTTTTTAGGTGAGTGAGGAAAAGGTTTTCACTGATGAACAGTGGTAGAGGAAGGCAAGGAGCTCTGACTCTGAAATGGCTGTTTCAGACTGTGGAGCCTACCTTTGTGAGAATACAGTCATATGGCAGGGTTTTGCATCTCCTGCAAAAATAGATTCCAATCGTTAATTTGCATGTAAAAAGGCCCATGTTAAGGGCTTTTTGAGTTCCTGTATCCCATTTCAGTCTGTGAAAAATCACCTTTTCTGAACTGATCCTGAAAAGAAATCAGTACCTGCAGCTCAATGGAAATCAGTGAAGTGCCAAGGGGGATCAGTGCTGTGTGTGATCAGGCACTTGGATTTTGAAGCAGGACTGACACTGCCCTGCCTTTGTAGTGACAAGCTCACGGTATGGAATTTGGGGTGACTTTGTTTGAAATGCCAGGCTGAAGTTACATTGCTGCTTCCCTTATATTTTGGGTGGTATTTCTGAACTAGTCTGCAAGGCAGCTATGCTTTAATTTAAATCCTTCTTCAATAATAGCTCCTATTGTGCTGGCTTGGAGATGGTATCAATGACTAGAATTTTATTGACGGACTCGGTACCAGTATATATTAAACACTACTCATTGATTGATATTTATATAATGCTACTCACAAGATCCTTTCCCTCCACTGCTCTGTTGATTCTTGCTATTGTATCATATCTAAAGCATCTAATTTTTTCTTTTTTATCAGTGTTGTGAGGCATGGAGGAGAACAGAGAAACACTACTTGATTAGGTTTCTTGGAAATCTGGACTCAGGTCTCAGCTTATCTAAGACTTCTTGTAAGATCATGGTCTCTTAGGGCAGTGATTATCCTTGCTCTGAGCACACTTCCTTTGTGTCAGAGATGGTAACAAACAGTCCAAACTGCTAAAAATGTGTGTGTGCAAAAGGAGGCTGCACTCCTGCATGAATCCCTGGTGCACAACAAGTTTAGAAATCACTCACCATATTATTGATGCTGTAAAAGCAAATAACATCTATTCTTTGTTTTCTTACATAAAAATACACTTTTTTATTGGCATCTACATTCAGATTAATTTTATAAGCCAGCAATCTGCTTGTAAATGATCTGAGATGTCCCTGTGGTAACACTGGTGGGGGAATGTTAATTCAAATGAGCACCTGTGCCAGGCATTCCTTAAGACTGCTGCAATTCTCATTGTGCAGAGAAGTCAAGAGGTGGTTTTTATTATAGCCTGTGACGTTCACTCAGCTTTGTTTTGCTTGTAGTTCTTTAGCTGCTGGCTGCTCTGAAACATGAGGTTTCCTTACAATAATTTCCTTATTTGAAGTTATATATTGTGACCTTTTATGTGTTTACAAGACTACTGGGAAAATGAATGTTGAAACCTAAATTCATCATCAGCTGTTTCACCAAAACCATTGCATAATCTCAGAAAAAAAGATAATTGCAAGATAATTTATTATTTGCTTTCAGAGGGCCTTTTTAAATTTGCACCAAAGCCCATGGATTGACTTCAACCCAAGTATGATTGGAGCTTTTCAGTTTGCCCTATTAGTCCTTTTCTTCTCACTTTTCCTGGAACAGGAGGATTTTGGCTATTGTGGAATTGAACATCTGATACAAAATGTGAGTAAGGCAACCAGCACTTTGTTGGTGATCTTGCAGTGCCGTGGCTTTTTCTCCCTCCTCTCTTCCTCCTGGCTGTGTTTTGCTGATAAATATCAAGGTGTAGCCCATGGTGGCCTTACAAAAGGCATTTTTCCTCCCCCATTTAACATCCTCCCTTTCTCTGACAACGTCTCTGTGCTTCTAACAAAGTCTCCTGGTTGGGAGGTTGGTAAATGTTGTTTCTGATTGCTCAGCAGGCATCCTGTTAGAGCAGATTGCCTCCCAGCCAGCCAAGTGCTGTAGTTAGTGCTTTCCCCTGCCACACAGTGACAGGACCATCAGCAGAGCCATTCCTAAACCTGCATTTCCAGCTTTGTAGCTCTCACCTCAAATCCTAGAAAACTGTTAGTTCCTGGTGAATTGTGCTCTATTTTTTTTTCCAAGAGAGTGCACTACATGTTGGAAAATGCTTATTGTGAATATTAATAAGAAAATAAGAGTTTGGATAGGCCATAATAGCTTTATTATTTAGCCTTATGATTATGGAGGACACTGTTGTCCTTAGACACTGAAAGTTGGGCTGAGGCAGCTCATAGATTGTAGGAGACTTCCTTTCTTCTATTAGACATGTTCTTCTAGTAGACCTAGAGCTTTATTCAGATGAGCAATATTAGGAGCTAAATTAAATTTAAATCAGCTTCTCTGAAATGTAACAGGGAGTTGGGGATTTTTTTTGCCTTTAAGAGTTAACAATTCACTCCAGGAGATGTGGCTCAAAGACCTGCATCACAAGAAAAGTGCTCCAAGTTTTAGAAACATAGTTGAAAGCAAGTGTTTGCAGCTACATAAATGGTGTTCTATTGCTTTGTGGCTAATGTTTTGTCAGTTATGGAATTCCACCCTTTACAAGTGCAGGTTCTGTAGAATAGCCAGAATGGTAATGAAAGTCTGATGATTCAGGAGAGGGTATTATAAGAATATTTCTGAAACGAGCTTAGAGAAAAGTATTAATGGGCAAGGCACAAAGTTTCAAATGAACTGCTTCAAGGTAGGCTATGCCATTAAAATATTTTTGGATTAATTTAGGTGTATCAAGAGATAAAACAGCAATTGGGAAATCTAAAAAATTGAAAATATGTCAAAATTCCTGTGCAAGAAATTCAACACAGATTTTCTCCTTAGCTTTTTAGCATCTGAAAGTGTTATAAACTTTTTTCTCTAAATGTTTAATGGAAATGAAATATACCCACTGGTGTACAGACCCTTAATTTTCAGGGTTAATTAGACCAAGTGGTGTACAGACCCTTAACTTTCAGGGTACTTAGACCAAGCCCTGGTGATCTCCAGAATGCAGGATATGTGTATGCTGGGCTCTTTGCCTTTAGGAATGAAATGGGCAAAAGCCATCTAGAAAGACCTGAAAGATGAATTCATTTGAGTTTAAGGAAAGGGGGTTGGGCCAGATCTGTGAACAGAATTCCCTTTTTCAGACTCATAATCTTCCATCTTTCTAAAGACAAACCATTCCTTAATATATATATATTTATTAACTGTACCAAACTTGTAAGCTAGGCCTAAGTGAATTAGCTTCCATGGGGCATGACTCCACCATGATAATGGGAAATACAGCTGAGAGCTGTTAGTTAAATATTGCTTTGTCATAACAATTTATGCAAAAAAGCTTTGTGGGAAGTACGGATGGGAATCCACAGAAAGTGTGTGCTGACTCTCATGATGTGCATGCTCAGCCTGTAAGTAATAGGGAAGCATCTTTGTGCCTCTGAAAGATTCCATGAGACTTCTGTAATTTTCAGGCACTGTAAGAAAAGCACAAACCAGCATTCTTCTCTTTGCATGAAGCACAGAGGTCCTGTTCATGCAGCAGCTGCCCTGTCCAGAGCACATAATTGCTGCTCTACAAAAAGGATGGGCAGCAAAGCAACTCCTGCTTTGCTGCCCATTTAGTATTTTTGTCTTTCAGTTCAACTCACAGCTCAACTTTTATATAAATTAAAGCAGAGAAAGTCTGCTTTTGACTTGGTTCTAATCTGCCTCTACAGCTGGGACAAAAGTTAAGAGCTAGAAGAGAGCAAAAAAAGGCAAAGGTGCATACATTACACTAGGACAAACAAATGCACAGCTTTGAAGTCAGTGGACCTTTGCAGTTTACCCCACCTGTGATTTAACAGACTTGGTAGGCCATGAAATCTTTCATAATTAACTTCAACATTCTACATGTGTTGTATGTTTTATGGACTGGTTTTAACAATCTGTAAAAAAATATATTATGCTGTAAATCTAACAGGGAATTGGGAACAGATTATAGTACATACAAGGTGAATTAACACTTCCTAGGGAATGCATTAGCTGACTTTTTACGACCTTGCCATTTTAACTGTCACAAGTATGGCAACAAGTTTGTGTTCTTCTGGTAATAGTTTGGGGCTTTTTTTAGCAGAAGTTAAGCAGGCAGAGAGTGTCAGGGCTGCCTGGTGGCTTGGATGCTGGGGAACATGGAGAGGGACCCATGGGATGGAATGGCATCAGGGAAGGAGCTCTCAAACCACCCCCAGTGAAGGAGCAGGGTAGGAGGTCTCAGTGGGTGAGGAGTTCTGTTCAGCAGCATCTTCTGTCCAAACCATCAGGGGTTCATTGTTCCTCACACAGGGTGTTGTCTGGAGGACTGTGAGCTGTTTCTGGTCATGTGGAGTTCCACAGGTGCCAGCTGTGCATCAGATCAAAACCCATCCAGAGTAAAACGTGGTCCCAGTGAGAGTAGCAGTGACCCAGGCACTTCATTAACACAAAGATGCCATTTGTGTCATGAAGTAAATGACGAGCCAGTTCTTTGAGAACAAATTTATGAAGAGGAATGATTGAGGTTGACAGCAGAGGATGAGCCTGCCCACCAGGAGGAGGACCCATGCTGGATGTCTGACCATGGTGGAGTATGGCCAGAGACCCTGCCTTACAGGGGTGGTACCTTTTATATCCTCCTCAGGAGCACCGCCCTCCTCCCTAGAACCCTCCCACCTGAGATGTTCCGATTGGAATTGGAATATTGTAGTTGACTCATCGTCCAGGAGGTTGGCTCATTTCAGTGGGGTGATGTCTGGGTGTCCTGGCCTTGGTCCATTCTCTACCCAAACCTTGTCTCCGTTCTCTCCTTTTGTAGTAATTCCAGATGTCACCTTTCTTCTGGAAAATTCCATTGCTGTCAATCAGCCCCCCCTGCCTAACACTAATACAGGGAACATACCTATCCCTAATAGGCCCATCAACTTTAATTANGTACCTTTTATATCCTCCTCAGGAGCACCGCCCTCCTCCCTAGAACCCTCCCACCTGAGATGTTCCGATTGGAATTGGAATATTGTAGTTGACTCATCGTCCAGGAGGTTGGCTCATTTCAGTGGGGTGATGTCTGGGTGTCCTGGCCTTGGTCCATTCTCTACCCAAACCTTGTCTCCGTTCTCTCCTTTTGTAGTAATTCCAGATGTCACCTTTCTTCTGGAAAATTCCATTGCTGTCAATCAGCCCCCCCTGCCTAACACTAATACAGGGAACATACCTATCCCTAATAGGCCCATCAACTTTAATTAGCCCCCACAAAGTCCAACAGTAACTCTTGTGTCTGAACAACCATGAACTCTTAATTAACCATTAAAACAGATTCCTTCAATGGANCTGGCCTTGGTCCATTCTCTACCCAAACCTTGTCTCCGTTCTCTCCTTTTGTAGTAATTCCAGATGTCACCTTTCTTCTGGAAAATTCCATTGCTGTCAATCAGCCCCCCCTGCCTAACACTAATACAGGGAACATACCTATCCCTAATAGGCCCATCAACTTTAATTAGCCCCCACAAAGTCCAACAGTAACTCTTGTGTCTGAACAACCATGAACTCTTAATTAACCATTAAAACAGATTCCTTCAATGGATTATTAACAAAGAAACTCTCCAATCATATGGGGCTACAAAAGCCAATCCTTAAAGCCTATTTATGACAGTCATAATTTCCATTATTGTGAATTAATCTGTATTCTCCCAGTATTTTAAAGATATTTGTGATTCTGATGTGAGGGGGAAAAATGAAAATGATTTCAACAGGAAATGGACTTTTGTACAAGATTTCCCCTCCCCTTCCAATTTCTTTCTGTGCAGCAGCTGCTGTTGCCAGGCTGTCTTTGTTGCTATGGTGGTGGTTTGTGTGCCAGAATTTTATATTCACTCTTCAAGAGTCACCTGATTGAGTGGCTGTGCCACATAAGTTATCAGGCTCACTCGTAAAGATAAAGGCTGTATCTGACTCCTTTTCTGTAGGTATGACATCTTGTAAAGGGAGCAGATTAAACAGAAACAGATTCCAATGGTCTCTGGCCATGAGTTTAGGGAAGAATTAGCAGATTTAATTCTCTCAGTAAATTAGTGACTACTGCATTTGGAGGGTGTCATTTCTTAACACACAAGGCAGCTTCACCTCACCTTGCTTCACTCTTGTCTCATTCATCAGGTGTGAGCTTTGCTGTCTGCATGACGTGAAAGGAGTTTTTTATCAAAAGGACTGAGCTTTTATCAGAGATGAGGTCACATTTTCTTTTCTGGAAAGTTGTTCCATAGAACTTAATGATCCTGTTCCCACTGATAATTGCAGTATAATTTGACCCAATTTAAAATGCAGTTAGGATGATAGACTTCTGGTGAAGCTGAGTTTATCTTTAATCCCAAATCCTGCAAAACACTTATGTTTAACTCTTAGTGTGTTCAGTGCAGCATTGCAGTGAAGCATTTTCAAGGCTGAGGCATCTTCTTTTCAAAATCTAGAATTACATCAAGAAACTCAGGATAGTGAGTGAAATAAGGATTTCATATATATTTCTCTGAAACCAAATTTAAAATAATAAATTTAGATTTTAGTGCATTTCTTGTATCACTTCAGATCTTCATTTGATTTGACTTTGGTCAAAGCCATCTGTTATTTAAATCAGTTATTGCTCCTTTCCTGATTTGTTTACACACATTTCCACATGTGTATCTAAAACATTGTGTATTCAGTTTTTCCCCTGGAAATGAAACATTGATACCTAAGCCCCTTATATAAAAAATGATGCTTTATGGATATATTGCATTCAAATGACTTGTATTATCTATGCAAAACAATGAATTTACTGTCTAGGTTGAGATTTCTGAACCTAGAGAAATGAAAATATACTGAAATAGTTTTTGCAGCAACACAAGCCCAGCAGGGTATCATGTCTGATATGTATGATTTGGAATAACTACTTGAAGAAGCCTATTGCTGAGTGCTTGGTTTTTTTTTCCTAACACCACATCTTTCCTTCACTCTTGGAACTGAAAGGGGCTGAGTGAAGAAGAAATAGAAGATAAGCATTTAGATGTTTCCTGAGGCTTTGGAGGAAGGTGTCTGGTTCTTCTTTTGTCAGGCTTTGTCCAATCATTGAAAGACAAGACCTTCAGACTCTGTCTGGGTGTAACAATCCTGCTTGAGTGTAGCTGGTTTCCAAGCTCAACCCAAGCTTTGTGGAAAAGGAACTAGATTGAGACACACACTGAATTTGTGCTTGCAGTATGTGCTAGGTACCAAGAAATGTGCTTCTTGCTGGAGCAGATGCTAGTTAAGCAATAGCAGTAACACATGAGCCAGCGATCTGGGTTGAAACTAAAATTCTCACTGATTTCACAGAGCCCAGGATTTCAGCACAGGCTGAATCATAAGCGCTTTCCAGAGCTGTTGTTTAAAAGGCATAGGCATAATGCCATTTCCTTTTGTGCTGCTTCTTCCTTTTGATGCAAAATCCATTAAATACCTGCTGTATAAAAGGTGTGTTTCTTTTCAGACAAATATGAACAGATTAAAATACTCAAGTCTGAAAAACCACAAAATTGCTCCAGACAAAACTTCCTATCTCTAATGCCAGGCACTGATATCAGAGCCTATCCTAATCCATAGGCCCACCTCTTCCATGTTCAGATCAATGGTTGCTGAGAGCCTATGGCATCATCAGGAATCCTGTGGTATCATAAATTGGGATTTGTTTTTCCCTAACAAAGACTCTAAATGAGGCCAGGCCAAGTGAAAGTGGATTGTGGATTTGGTGAGAAAACTGCCACAGAAGTGCCACCATTCCTGGCAGGTTTTCATCTTCCCAAGATCTGAATTCAGTAGACTGCTGGGAATGCAAGTGCTTAAGGATCATGAGTAAATCTTGCAGCACCAGTACTCTTCTCTTATTTTCTGGGGATTTAGTATTATTTTCATTCTTTTGTATGCTATATGAAATAAGATGAAAAGGCAGTTGTGAAAATGGTCCTGAAAATCTCTCCCTTTTCCCCCATCATGGAGCAACCCCATCTGTCAGTGCAGCCAAACTCAGAACTGGTTATTGTTTCTTGAAGTCATGGCAAATGGCTGGGGAATTAAAGCACAGCAGGGAGAGAGAGCAGGCTCTCATCCTGACTGATGCGACACCAGCGTTTGCACGGAAGGTTAATAAGAACAAAAAATAGATCAAATGGGTTAATTGGCCTTGAAATGCGTATGCTGCCTGCATGGGCTATCATAAAGGAGCAGATTCACCTCCCACTAAAGGCAATCAAAAGGTTTTTACAGAAGGGGAAGAATCTGGAAAAGGCCTGGAAGGAAAAGCTTTAGCAACTCCTTATAGTCAGAGCAAATCAGCAGTCCAAAATGCCAGTTTTGTAGCTTTTTAATTAAAGAAACAGAACCAACATCTCCACTCAGATTGAAGAAAAAACACTTGGTTTGGAGGAATGGTATTTCAAAATAGTACTAGATTTAAAATACACATAAATACTTTTTCTGTGTCATTTGGTTTGTCTGTAGCAGAAGTTTGGCTTGTTGCCCCTAAATCCCAAGGGTCAGCTGGAAACCCCTACAGAGAAATTAGAAATCTCATGTGCTGTGTCATCTGATGCTTTATCTCTGTGACTGCACAGGGACTCTAACAGAGAGGAGGTCATGGGTGGAGCCCATATAACTTTGTTCTTCAAAAGCATTTCCTTAAAACCTCTGGATTTAGAATTCTGCTGGGTGAGAGGACATTTTGCCATCTTTATGCCTTTTGAGTTGAGTTTACATAAAACTGACTTAAGGTCACATGCCTTTGTTCTGAGGAAGCCTCTTCCTCTTACAAGATCAAAAATCTGTGGTAAAGCAATTTCTGTGTATTTAAAGCATGAAGCTTTGATGGGAATTGCTTGTGCCACCCTTTCAGTTAAAAGTTGTTTCTCCTCTGGCATCACTGTGCAGGCTCAGTGCTATCCCTCTGCTCTTGCCATACCTATTCCCTCAAAACTAAAAGTAAAAGATGAGAAGTTGCACTCAACAACTTCTGTGGAGGAGGGAGAACTTCTGTGTTGAAGGTGGCAGAGCACTGAAACAGCTGCCCAGGGAGGGCGTAGAGTCTCCCTCTCTGGACCATCCCAGACCCCCCTGGATGTGTTCCTGTGCCACCTGCCCCAGGTGACCCTGCCTTGGCAGGGGTGTGGGACTGGATGATCTCCAGAGGTCCCTTCCAGCCCCAACCACTGTGTGCTCACCTCCTTTTGCAGCCCCAGGGACCTCTCCTGGCCGCATCTCTCGGTAGGACGAGACGCGTGGACGCTCACCCTGGCTCCCTTGGCGGGCATTTCGGTGCGGTACCGGAGCCCCACGCGTGCTTCCCGCGGAGGGAGAGGGATCTCCCATTCCCAGCGTCTCCCTGTCGTCCTTCTGTCTTCCGGAGGAGCCGAGGAGGCTGCCCGGAACTTCACTCCGCGGAAGGCGAAGTGCCGGGCGGCGGTGGCCGGGGGCAGCGGGCGGCAGTGCCCG